>JBCAUA010062680.1:0-11261 GCA_038406235.1 Peronia verruculata
CTGTCATCCCCCGATGCAGAACCCGCGTTTCGATCCCGGCCTGTTTTGCTCCATGAGCAGACGCCATACCCACTGAGTCACTACGTCCCCCTCGTGGGTTCCCTATAAATCTACAACAAAACTCATAAATGGCTTATAAAAACTACGGAATGGTTCCATATGAAATTTGTCGCACAGATGTTTTTTTTTTTTTATTTTGTTGCATAAAGATTTTTGCTTCTACTGAGATAAAGTCGAGAAAAGCGTGTCATGTTTGACATAGTTCTAAAGAAGGCAGTAACAACTGAATAGCAAACCCATGAGGATATTTGATCTGAATAACAGTTCGATAGAATGACGAGTTACTCCCCCTTCCCCTCGTGGAGCATTCTTTTCTTGTACAGCGTGCCATAGGTAAACATATTCCAGGGACCATTCACCGGTGTTAACAGAATGAAATGAGAAGGTGGGTTTTAGGAGTAGATGTGGCAATGCAGCACAGAGTCCTTGCGTTCTTAAAGTGTTGATCTGTCTTTATGCCTAGATAAATTAGAAAGCTTATTGTCAAGAAGTGTTGGTGAATGATT
This sequence comes from Peronia verruculata, assembly GCA_038406235.1. Lineage (NCBI taxonomy): Eukaryota > Metazoa > Mollusca > Gastropoda > Systellommatophora > Onchidiidae > Peronia > Peronia verruculata. Next base: position 567 of record JBCAUA010062680.1, read on the forward strand.
TAGTTCCGAATTATAAATAAACTGGGAGTGTTATGCAGGCTTTTCTAGTTCACCCCTTAACTTTTCTGATGTAAATTCCATAAATTTGTCTTTTCAATGTTTCTGTCCTCCCCTCACTGCCAGCATTCAGCCTGCACCAAGTGAAGCCATGTGTTTAACTAGTGACATAAAACGAGATACTGAGATATGTGTAACACGTAACGCTCTTTTTGATGCAAAACATTGCAGGATAATTTCCAATGGCAATAAAAACTGTAAAGACAAAACAAAACAAAACAAAAAAAAAAAAAAAAACGCATTCACATACACAATGAAAAAAAAAAAAAAAAGTTACCCTAAATTCTGTACCGGCGCTGAAAATCTCCACTTCAAAAGGTACTAATTGTGCCATTGGAATGGGCAGTTTGCTACGCTCCTCTGCCCCCCAGCTGCCTCCCTGACAGGTATTGAGAACAAGGGTGTCCTCCTTACGGCGAGGGTTGAAGTGCAGAGCAATGTCTTTACGACTAGAGGTGTCGTAGAGCAGGTCGATAGCACACCTGATCAAAGTTAGTATTTAAATTATTTGTTGAAAAGATTGATATGTTACCTCAGTGTAAAGTCTTATATCTGAAACTTTCGACATGTCTCCTGAGTGATGTTTGTGTAACATAAATGTCGAAATGCACACTGGAAGAACTACATGATTGTGCATATAATTAGACCTGATGGCAACTGGGATACAAAAAGGGACAAAAAAGAGAAATTGTATCTGTATATTTATTCTAAAGTGACATTTTTTTTTATGTCCGATAAATGTTCCACTTGGAGAGTAAAACCAATGGGATCCTGTGTCTGGCATTCCCTGTCACCAGTATCTGTTGTGTGATACCGTATTTCACAGCAGTGCTAATTTGGTGATATAAACACATCATTATCTTTGCTATCGATGATTTGACCATCAGCTTTTCGATTATCATCAATTGCTCAATCAAAACACCAGGAATTAGAAAACGAAGAAAGGAATGATCAAACAAATGAAAAAATAAAAAAAAAAAAGAAAGAAAGAAAAAAGAAAAGAAAACGAATCAGAGACAAACAAGGGGGAGAGGGGGGGGGGGCGGAATGAACAGTTATTGGATCATTAATTACCACACGCAGAACTAAATATTTGTGAATGAACGACAAATATTAATATCCGGTGATTGTGACATCTGTCCAGTTAGTTTTAAAAATCAGTTAAATATAACAACTTACTGATCTCCTTCAGGATAATAGAAGCCTTTGACGACAATGATATCACCAACTTGTAGACCTGATGGAATAGGCTTGATGTATTCTTTAGGCTGGAAGAAATAAATGCAAAAATGGACTACGGTCTCGTGCTCGTACTAAACCAGGTGACATAACACAAAATGGAAGACTACATTATTTCTCTCCTGGACTTAGTAAAATATGATAGAAAAACTGAGTGAATGGATCCACTTTGTCAAGACTGATTTAAATTATTCTCTGGATCTAATAAATCATAGTTCAAATGTGTGATGTCATCTTGATATGCTGTAACTCCCAGATTTTTTTTTTTTTTTTGGCTACGTATATGATGTCTGCTTTGATAAAATACAGAGGCAAACAGGCCTGTTGTTGTTATATTCAAGTCAGAGATTGAAGAGACAAAGATGGTAAGATAGATGGTACAGTTGGAGCTTACTATTTCTTTTCATAAGAGGAGAGGCAAGTTTAGAAAAACTGCCAATTCAAATTATGTTCAACATGAAGTAGGCCTACAACATCGGAAACAGGAAAATATAGATTGGTTTGCCAAATCATGAAAATATAGATTGGTTTACCAGAGGATCTTCGAATTCGACATCCATCAATGCAATGTCACCATCAATGTGCAGGTAACGAATGTCCTTCAATGGTACGCGGAACTTGTAGGATGTGAAAAATCTCCCATTCATATAGATCTACAGAGAATAAACAATAAAATTACAGAAAAATTATATCAAGAACACAACGTCAAGAAGTTATGTGAGAACGTCTGTATATCACACAGAGCTAACTTTTCAACGAAAACAAAACTCTTGCAATTCAGTCCATTTTTCGATTTTGTTTTCCCAAAGTTTAGAAAAGTTTTATAGACCATTAAAATGATTAGCACGGAGGTGAGAACAAAATCTGGCCAACTACTTTATTCCAACACCATGATCTTTTTTTTTTTTTTTCATTATTAAGTCATATCATACAGAAAGGCGGCGATACCTTCCTTCTTTATCTTGAAATTGAAAATGAAAACAAATAAATAACACAAAACCTTTCGCTGATTACTGCGTGTTTTGTAAACATCAACAAAGTGGTCTATGCAGAGACAGAGTTATGACCTATACATAAAATCACAACTTACGTTGAATTGTCCATCTAATAAAACAAACAGCAGATCAAAGAATTGCCCCTTCTCAAAGGGGAACCACTCTTGTCCTCTCTCCTCTTTTTGCCAGCCACCAACTTTGGAGTTGAGCACCACATCTCTCTCATTCTGGCGAGGGTTGAAGTGCAAGCCTATTGTATCGCCCTCCGAGTCGACATTGAAATTTATGACGAACCTGTTGACAAGAAAATGAAATTGACATCTTCACACAATATAAGTTGACCACAGGGGATTTATTCATGTTAAAAATCTCAGGTAGCTCGTCAAATGTGGAGAAGAATAAGTTTGCTCCAAAGACTGCCAAAGGTTACACTTAAGACAGTGCATCAATATGTCAACCAATTCTTATTAGGCATGATTTCCCTATTCAATGCTACGTACTTTCTTCGCATTTTATTGTTTATCTTCATAAAATTACCTGACAGCGTCATCATTGACTGCACCTCTGACCCTGACAGCTTTGCCTATTGTTAGTCCTTCGGGGATTTCAACTTTGTACGGAACACGCTGAGAATAAAACATGACATCTTATAATAATATAACAAAACTGCATGTTATTATTATTCCTCATACGATCTTTCTCGAAATCTAGGTAACCAGTCTCTCTTAAATAAGTCAACAGATTGAAACATCTCAGAAGTTGGCATGTTCAGAATATGTATATGCAGTGGACAGATAATTCCCAAGGTCATAATGCACTGCTTTCTGTAGAGGGTTTTATTCACAAAAATCATCATTCCTCAATTAAAAATGCGGTGTTTTGCTCTTTTTTTTTTTTATGTCACATACTTTTAAAACTAAAATTATTATCTCTGATTCCTTCAAAACGCCGTAATTGTTTAGATTTCGGAAATAATCTCTATTTGCACTTATTCAGGATGGGTTATGTTGAACAAACCGACAGATAAATGATGAACAATTTGCAAAAAGACTCACACATCTGTTCTGGATGATCAGCTCATACCACAAAGCCCCTTCAGATAAGCTGATACAGCGAACATTTTGGTGAGGCAGGCGATGTTTGTAGTCAATGAAGAATTTTCCATTGACAAATACTCTATAAGCCTCAGGTCCAACGATGATACGAATGGTGAACTCTGACCCTTTGGTAAATGGAAAGAAAGGAGTTTCTCGTTCCTCTTTTTGCCAATTCCCTCCTTGGCAAGAATTTCGTACAACTACCTGGTTAGCTGTTCGAGGATTGAAATGGAATACAACAGTCGAGCGTTCTTTTGCATCCTGAAGGTCTACCGCGAAGCTGGAAAAGATAAAAGAGGAAAACGGCTTGAAAATAGGAGACTTGTATGATTGAGATTTATACGATTGCTAACTATAGTTCATTCACTGCTTTGTGGATAAGTCATCCAAGAACTTGTTAAGATTGTAAGGGTGAATATATGGGACGTCTTATCTTGACACTCAATCGACCAACCTACAATTTTTACAGGATGGAAACTTGAGTCTAGAACTTACGTGAGGAAGACTGTACGCCTCAAACCAAATCCAACGTAAGTCAAAAAGTACTCATAGGGAGCCAAGAACAATAAGTCAGATAAACATGCTTATTTATTGTCACAATAGGTTACTATCATAGACATACTTCTAATAGCTAGACCCGGTGCGTCGCGTGTCTCGCAATGGGACACCATAGACCTAATTGAACGAGGCGCTCTTCGCCCAAATATGAGACCCGACCGGGCTCTGGAAAGAATCGCCTATTGAAGAACAAACACACACTGCGTGGGTAAAAAATTTAGATCACAAACTCTTGGCTATGAGTGACAGCCTAATACACATCGAGCCTATCGCATGTAAATGCCCTCCGAATATTAGTAGTGAAGCATTTTTATTAACTTACTGGAGAATACAGAAATAAAAGGTAACTATACGAAAGAGGACTAGAGGAAAGCCTACTAAAAATTTACCACACACTAGGCCTGATTATAATCAGTGAATTAGTTATAAGAATGCAAGGAAGTACAATAATAGTGTCAAAAAAAGAGATAAAGAAGAAATAGAAGAAAATCAAATTATTAGAGCTACAAATGTGTGAGTAGAAAACAAATGAGTTGCAATTGAAAAGACGTATACAAAGGGCAAAAAACGAAATGGACGTAGATAAAGTTTTAACACAAACAAGATCCCGTTGTGTGTGTGTGTGTGTGTGTATGTGTATGTGTGTGTGTGTGTGTGTGAATGTGTGTGGTAGATGTGGTAGATGTAAATACAACCTTAGACCCTATAAAAACGCAAGGGGATGATGAAGTAGTTGACAGCGTCAGAATAGCGGTGGCGGATATTGTTGTCTGAAGTTCTAGTTTAGTTATTCTTATTTCATTCTCGGTCAATGGCATGGTCTGTAAGTCGAAGTTCCGTTGTCACAGATATTTCAGAAGAAAGTACACCTGTTTTAGCTCTTCACGCAAATTCTTTTTCTTTTTTTTTTCTGTCTCTTCTAGTCACTTTTTTTCTTCATTTTTTTTTTCTACTGTCAGGAGAGAAAGATTCACCGAGAACCATCAGGCCTAATGTGTAAACACATTGTCAATATGCCTTTTTTTCCAGTCCCCTTTTGGTATCAGCCGTTTCCATTTTAGTTATCATTATTTTCTTTTCCCCCGCAATTATATTATTAATTAAGTATAAATACTACTCTTGTTTGGAGGTTATCAATAGGCTTTAAATGTATTAAGTCTGTTACACACAGTAAAGAATTTTTGTCATAAATTTCAGACCAAACTCGTGTTTCTAATTTTTGTTTTGTTTTTAACTATACACAATTTCTTCCATGGTTTAGTCGGTTCCCTGAGTTGGGACGTTGACTCGCCGCTCTAACTGGGCAGGACGTTCCTCATCGCACTGGGTCTATTTAATAGAATGTTTATAGTTACTTTACTTTGCTTCGTCGGTGGGTACTCTGCCCCTGACGAAAACTTGGGAGCCCACACTCAGCTCGGATGTGCAGTAGTTGTTTCGCTTCGAACTGTCCTGTGAATTTAAGAAGAAGAATAGAAGAAACATTGTTTCTCTTAGGGGATTACAAGGGAGTCATAGATAGAGTCTATATAGAGATAATTATCATTAATTCAAAATAAAAGACGTGATTACAAGTGACTCCAATTGTCTAATTATTTATTTATTATGATTTCTATCTCAATATTTGTGTGACATAAAAATGTCTCAAATTTGGAAGCTTTACAAATATGACTGATTGGTGTCTCCTACAGGGAGGTGCTCATTTAGCGACACTTTATGAAGTTTGGAAATCTTTGGAAAAAAAATGTGAAAAGACAAAGACAAAGAGATGAAGTTCTTATAAATTAAAGATAAATCAAACAAAAAAACAAACAAAACAAAACAAAGCAAAACAAAGCAGAAACAATAAAGGGGACAATAAATAAATCATTTATGATTAGCGCAGCTCATAAGAGGTGGTTACTTTCCAGTCAGCCTTTTTTAATACACTTAAAAGAACGGTTTTACCATGACATCAAAGTAAAGAATGTGAAGACTTTATGTTACATTTCTAAAGCAAGCTGATTGTATAAAAATCTCTTTCTTCTACAGCAGAATTGGCAGGCCGACAACCGACTGTAGTGTCGGGTTGTCGATAGATAGCAGAAGCTGTGTGTTCCTAAAGCCGTCTAGTCTTTGAAATTGATAGGATCACACAACATGTGGACATAAGCAATATAGTTCCCAATACTGCCATAGATTTTTCACGGTGCGATTCGAGAGATGGACCCATCAATAAATTCTTAAGTCGGATGCACTTAGATAAAGGTATCGAATCTCTTGAGGTAACACTGCATTGCCGAGCAAGGCCGGTAAAGCTGGCAGAGAGTTTGTGATTTCCGTTTTAAGAAAGATGTTGCCGTGAGCTATTTTTAGAATTCATGAAAAATAGACCCCTGACGTTCACAGCGCAGTTAAAATTTTCCTTTACTGAACCTTTACGTGGACGTCTCATTATCAGCTGTCCTTCGTGCTGTGCGCTTCAAGATTCATCCACAGACCATTTTTCTTTGGTTGTAGCCTCTACGCATTATATATTTTTTCCCCTCAAGTATAGATTGATCACTTCTAGGTTTTAGATCTATGTTGCCGTCACCCATCCTGGCTTTTTCTTTGTCGCATTGGTTAACATTTTCCTTTGTTTTGTTTGTTTGTTTGTTTTTGGAAGAAAATGTGTGCATTTTGAGGATGTTTCCCCTCGATGGATCGAATCAACAGAGGCAGTATTAATAGCACACTGTCTGATAGACTTTTGACTTCGGCTTAAATCAATGCAAGATCTAGCTAGATCCCCCCCCCCCCCCATCCCCTAAAATATGAGGATGGGAGATTTGAAAACTTAGTTTTCTATTTTATGTCATTTCTTTTTTTTAAATTTTATTCTAGTTTGTAGATAAATAATAAGAATAAGAAGGCACAGGCAAATCTAGATTTATTTGTACTATTTGAAACATTTCCAAATGGTGTGAATACGATTTTTTTTTTTAAGTGAAAGAATTTATCTCAGTTCAGTAACAAAGTACAAGATAGGTGAAATAGACTATCTACAATTACCTAAGTGTCTACACGGTCGCCATTTTAAATCTAAAATAGCGATTATAGAAGAAAAAACGTGCGAGATGTGATTATTAAAATATTTTTTTCCGACATTGTAATATATGAGTTTTAATACAACTTTTCGTACACGCTGCGATATGTAAGCATGAATACATTTTTTTTCAGACAAATAAAATTGTTAAATGAGAGGCTTGGTGCAATTTTTCCGACAAGTGACAAAGATAAGCAAATATTCAGTTGTTTTTTTTTTTTTAACAGCTTATAAAACGAGAGCCTAATACAATTTTACCAACAAATTGTGAAATGTGAGCGTAAATGTGATTTTTGTAATGGTTGGAAACATAAAAACTTTAACTTACATTTTTCAACATGCTGTGAGATGTGATTATAAATGTAAGTTTTCCAATAAAGTTATAAACATAGGAGCTTAACTGTGATTTTTATCATTTTCTTTTTAGATCAGTTACGCAATGTGAGCACAAATCCTTTTTTTTTTTTTTCTCTTTTTTTTTTTTTTAAGTTACAAAATAAAACTTAAATGCAGCTTTCCGAACATGTTTGAAAATATAAACCATAATTTTATGTTTTTAAAAAGTTCCAAATGCGAACATTAGTGCACTTTTTCAGACAATTAGTCAAAAATAAGAGCTTTGATTCAATGGTAAACGTTAGCAATAATGCAACTTTTCTGGCATATTAAAAAAAAAAAAAAAAGCCTTAATGCAATTATTTTTCCGACAAGTTGCGAAATGTGAACTTCAATAAGCTTTTTTCATGTTTATAGAAATAAAAGCTTTTATTCAATTTATTTCAATTCGAGAAGTGTTTAGTAACGCAAATTTTGCAAGTGGTTTTATAAATAAGAGCTGTAATTTTCTGGCAAGTTCAGAAATGTGGACATAAATGCAATTTCTCTGACATTGTAAAACGAGGGCCTTAAATGCATTTTTTTCCGAAAACTCGCACTATGTGATCATTAGTGCAATTTTTCGAACAAGTTGTAAAAATCAGAGATTTAAAGTAATTTTTAAGACGTTGCAAACTGTGAATATTAGAGTAATTTTACCGACAAGTTATGAAAAATTAGAGCATTAAGGCAATTTTCCAAGACAGGTCACAAAATAAGTGCCATTGATAATGTATCTTTCTGACAAGTTGCAAAATATGAGACAAAAGTCTTTTCCTGAAAGAAAAAAGAAAAGCCAGTATGAGTATTTTTGTAGCTTTTCTCATAACAGCAGGTGGATCTCTACAAGTCAGTGACATTTATTACTGGACTGAAATGCTGCATCAAAGATCACACTGATTTAAAATATAAATCCATATGTCACTTTAATGCACCACATTATAACGAAAAGATAATGAAAAAAGACTGCTAATTATTTTGATGAGGACAAACACTGACAATCGTAATATTTGTCTTTTTTTCTATAGGCCAATCTAATCTTCTTTGTATGGTACATACATTGAGGGGGGGGGGGTACGGTCTGGTATAATTTTATTAATGTTACTGCAGATAGAGTATTTTAACTTTTTCCATCGACTTTGGCATGTATAATTTAGAGGAAAATTGAACTTACATCGACTTTTTCGGACGATACTATGGCAATACCGCCATCCTGGATTGTCACTTCTCTAAAATGTCTGTCTTTGAAATCTGTCTCTTCCGTCAAATTTGTCAAATTTCTGTGGAACTTGATAAATCTTTGTGGGTATGTTTTCTGGCTATCTATCTATCTATCTATCTATCTATCTATATACTTTAGATATCCCATGCTTTCACTTCTGTAGTACACTGTTATGACCTAATCTTTCCTATTCAAGAATCTTTACAAACATCTTAACTACTTTAGGACTCCGAGGTGTATCTGGAGATCAGTTGGGAACATCCTAATCACAGCCATGCAGGCCAGTACACCTGTGATATTTTAGCTCTGGACTCGACATGCACTCCCGTCTACTTCAACCGCACAATCAACGTGACAGCTATGGGTAGGTTATGTGATAGTTATGGAAAAGTCATAGTAAGACCTGGACATTTAATTGGCGCAAGAAATTAGTTGGCAATATCTAGAACTCGCATCACTTTGCTGGTGGGGCTCGAGTTGTGCCAGAAATAGTCGAGGGGACTTAGGTGACAGCTGCGAGTAGGTGACATGGTAGTGTGCGTAGATCACAGGAACTCACCAGTCCTAAATAAGTACATGATAACAATGGAACCGATTGTTCCTTGAACAGAAGTGAACTTTACAATTATAGATCTATACTGAAATATCCGGCAATCAGAGTTTTTGACTTGATCAAATATTTCTGGGGAGTATTTCTTGTTGAAACATGACAACGTTTCAACGGTCTGGCTACAATAACAAAACCTACCTTAAAGTCTAAGGTGTGGGAGAGGACCAGGATTCTAAATTATCTTTCTATTGGCTGATTTTGAATTCATGCACTGCCTGCTTGCCCAAAACTCACCCATAGGTCCGGGTGCTTAAAAAAAGGGGGGGGGGGAGTGGTGAGAAGGAAAACGAAAGCGTGCACCTCCAAATTTCACAATCTCCATTTCACAAATTAATTGATGGTTGAAGTCTAATGCACTCTGATGCCATGCACTTTCTCATAACTCTAATTATTTTGATCACAAAAGCTGACAATAATAATTTCACCAGTCAACATTTTGTGCAGAATTTTCATACCATGTGCAATAGCAGGATCTGTTTAGAATTGGATCCAACAATGGCCAGAGGCCAGAACAGTCTAAAATTACCAAATTGACTTCGGATATAAATTTTTCAGGATTTACTTTTTCAGACTAAAAGCTACAGGTTTTGTCATGATAATCATTGGACAAAATCAGTATTTAACTCAAGAGTTCGAAAGTAAATGCTTCCTCCTCTAGTTCTTAAGGACAAAATGAAAAATATAGAGTGAACGGGTGAGTGCAACAGCACGTTTATGATACGATATGTTACGCCTTTAAGACTCCTGTGGGTGACTATCTCGGTCAACATTGTGTTTACAAGTTTTATCTTTTACCCGACCCGTTTTTTTCCTCTTTATCATCTACAGGTGTTCCAGAGGCGGTTTGATCAAAGCGTGGATTTTAACCGCAGTTATGCTGAATACGAAAATGGTTTCGGTACGCTCCAAGGGGAATTCTGGCTAGGTACGTTTTCACATACATATGGCCGAAATTCGAATTTAGTGAGATGGAAAAATAGAGATTTCTTCCCTTTGTCCGTTATTTGGGTAGTTGAGCGAGTATTTTATTTGGAGTGTTAGTTCCGAGAAATACTTTTTTATAATACTGTGAATTTACGGAACGTTTCAATGCGATCTCTTTCAGATGCAAGTTGTAAAATTCAGTCTTTTTTTTAGTCAAATAAATGCTCCCCAATATAAATGCCAGGATGGAAACCAAATAGAACTGTCTGCAAACAGCAAGTTATCTATGTGAATAATATCCAGAGGCCTCAGTGATTTGTGTCAGTGAAACGTGGTTTAATATCTGAAGGCCCTACTACTAACTCAACTGTCAATTTAGATGGATCCAATCTGTTGCGAGATGGGGCAGTATCATCCGGAAAGGGACGTGAAGGTGGTGTGTGTATATATGTCAACTGAAAATATCATTCATGTTCAACGCCAACTGTGTACACCTGACCTTGAATTCTCGATCGTCATACCCCGTCCCTTTTACCTCCCCTGGGAATTCC
>JBCAUA010062691.1:0-11260 GCA_038406235.1 Peronia verruculata
CCCCCCCCCCCCTCCCCCCCCCCCCCCCCCCCCCCCCCCCCCCCCCCCTCCCCTCTCTTAATTCATCTTTTCTGAACTGATCCAGCAAAATATGTACATAAAAATGCCCAAAAGTTAGCAGGACCTCTGTCGTTGTTTTTTTTATCTATTCAACAAGTTTTGACAAAAGTTAGTAGATTTGATTCTAATCAATATGAAGTAGATTTCATCACCTTTATCACAAACGATCTCAGAGTCCACAGCTACCCCTATTTCCACATACCTGTCCCAATTTTTCATCACAATGAATTTCTGGGGGAAAAGCCTTTTACTGCTGCTCTTATGCTTATGTACAAACATCTTTCCACCTATTCAAACCTAATTTTTCACAGTATCAGGTAACAAAACTATCATTTTACTTCTGAAGTGAAATCAAAAACACTTCCACTGAGCTCCTGTGAAATGCTGAGTCTATGACATTCCATTTATGTGACCTGCCTTAACAGACTGGATGATAACGAGAGAGAGAGAGAGAGAGATGCCCTTTTGTCTACCACTGATGCTATTCTACAAATATGGTACAGGCTTCAAGATTCAGGCCTTGTACATTTTAATGCTAGTGTAGCTACTAAGATGGGGCCAGTTAGTCTCGAAAACGCAATTCATCTAGAAGAAAAAAGAAAGAAAACTCCAGTTTCAAACCTCCAGTGCCTCGTGGCATATCTAATTGTGGGAGAGGCTTCGGGAGTAAATCCTGAGAGAAAATCCAGCATCAGAGTTCTTGTGGGGGCCATCTCATGTACAAGTGACCTGCTGGCAGCTCTTGTGACATTGGTGGTACCAAATCATAGTACCAGCATAAGCCATTACTTTGGGTCCACCAGCAATGTGGAGTGGCAGCCACTGTTATTTGGAACAGGCCTGCTCTTCATATCCTGTCCTGGCTTGTGTCCTGGAGAGCCCTGGCTTGTGCCCTGGAGAGGACTACTAGGGTGCATTTATCTGTGGTCAACACTGACCAACAGAGGCCCACTACTACATATGAGAGCCGACAATCTGAAATCAGGCACTCGTCAAATTTTGAGTATATGGAGTTACTGGTATCACTGTGAAGGTTATTAATTTTCCTTCCTGTCTGTGAAAAAAATTTTGTTCTATCTAAAGTAGAAGCTGGGATATTGGCAACTATTTTCAGATTGATACAGAAGGCTTCTGTGAAGAAAACAAAAATTGGGTTGACAGGTCGTTCATTGTTGAACAACACATGATTTCTCTGGTCACCTCAGTTTGATGAGTGCCTGATTCCATCAGACTGCGTCTCATTTACCTCATTCTAATGTATTACAGTTCTAATACAGCTGTTAACTTCCAAATACCTGTTATTTTCTGTACATTCTGTCCCTCCCTTGTCTGATATGCCAACAATACACTCCATTGAAAAAAATAATAAACAAAGAAATAAGTGACTATATAAAGGTAAGACGCTGTTGCACTGGAATAACAAAATTCAGGTTTCTAACTCACATCATGATTGTAGAGTGACGTACAGTGTCACTGTTGGGAGAAGAGATCATCCACGGTGCCCTCATAAGCAGCATTATTAAGGGATAGGATAGGACAGGACAATGTCATCACAATGGTGGGAACAAAGTACTATTGGATGCAGTCAATGAAAAAGGAGATGGCTGAGATGTGGTCTTTTCAAAAATGATACAGGACAACTTAAATGTATTGTTCTCTACATGTCCATTATACATTAATAATTTTAAATTAAAAAAAAAAAAAATCCTAAAACTTGATCTCCAGTAAAAAAAAACAAAAAACAAAAGTGTGTCAGTAATTTTCAATCACTGTGCTGTGGTGCACTCATGTGTCGTGAGTGATCATGAAGTGTAACATGGACAAGTATACTACTTCACTTTCTCTTTCCCTTGGCTCAAGTTCCACACTGAGAGTACAAAAAAAAACTAGGTACTAGGTCACAGAGTATCATTTTGTAACATTTTTGCTTGAGAGTGTCCTGCAGGATGGTTTCAGTCTAAAAAATTTGAGTTGGGGCTAAAAAAAAAAAAAAAACTGCCATACGCTCAAGCAAACAAGTTTCTTGATCTTTCTCAAAAATTTTCACTACAAATGATTTGGTAACTCATATGATCATGACAAAAGGTCATGGACTGTGAGAAATTATCTTTTTTTAAATTATTTATTCATTAAGAAATCAGTATATGGGGATTTACGACTGTTATTCTAATCACACTAAACCTGCTCTAGCCTTGCAGACTTAAACTGAATACTGCATATTTAATCAATAATAAGTGCAAAAAATCTTTACTACTCACACAATACAAAAAGTAACCAAAATAAAATATATACCTGGGATATACTAACTTTTCTATAACATTAAGCAAAAGGTCCCACCTTTGAATCAAGAATTTTGGGTATCTGGGGCAGACCTGTCAAAAATATAAAAATTCCATTTCCACAATGACCTACTTGTCATTCTGGCCGAACAGCACTGGCAAAGTAGCATGTAACATCTGATTCGAGATTAACAGCCAAGATAAATGAATGTACTTTGTACTGGCTGGTGAATGAGCATTTAACTTTCAATACATGATTCAGATAACTTAAGCACATAATGTTGAATATTTAAGATGCTACAATAAAAACTGATAAGAAAAACAACATGGGACCAAAAGCATAACAGAAAACAGAGAATATCTACAAAATAAATTAACTGAAGTGACATAAATACACCACTTATCACAAATGCAAAGTATATTTGTAAGTTTTTCATATATGATTATTTTTTATTTTATTTTATCGTATTTTATTTTATTTTTTGGGGTGTGAAGAAGGGGAGATGGGGAGGTGGGATGTCAGTCTGTTTATATATTATTTAGTCTTTTTGTTTTCGCACAAATACAAATGAAACTCATGAGCTTTTCTCAGTGAGGCTATCTTTCTACGTTTTACTCAATCAACAGCCTGGTTTTGCATCAGCAAGAACATATCTGACAAATATCTGGAATATTCCAAAAGTCCAAACAATCCAAAAGGCCTCGCTGAAACATGAAACTATCAACAACAACAGCAACAACAACAAAATATAATTTCTACCAGCCAGACAACAGCAGGGTCCCTGAGGCTTCTTCCTGACATTCCCAAGCTATGATTACTTACAGTTTGCTCGTAACCTTTTTCATTTGATTTGACAATTGTCACACAACCAAGTGAGATGTGGCAGATGTCAAAGAGTGAGAAAACTGGATTTTGCTGATCATAACATTACAGAAGTAAACTTTTAAACAAGAATATCTCTCCGACCAGAAGATCTATAATTAAATAATTTTTTTTTAAAAAAAAAGCACGCTCGCTTTGTTTTCCAGTGACAATCAATCAACATGTATACATGAAAACTTTTGACATCAAATTCACTTCATCTGGTCACGTGACATTCATCTATCTCCCTCCAGTTTGAGATATATATGAAAACTGATCTGAATAAGATCTACTTTGCCCTCAGAAACAGCTTAATCTAAAAAATACCAATGTTGAAAAGTCATGGAGTGTGGAACAAAAAAAAAAAAAAACAAGTTCCAATGCAGTATTTAAACAACCATGAACACAGTCTGCTTGTCACAACCGTCATATACCTTTCAGGTATTGTAAATGTGTGGTATAAGCAAAAGAAATTCACATTTTATAATCAATTTTCATCTCCTGGTTTTAAAGTTTTACCACCAATAAAATACAGCTGTGCAAATTCATCTCAGGAATTTTCAGCTTCAATTTTATGCAATACAAAAGGAAAACTTCTTTTCAAATTTCAATTTGTAGGACTGAAAACTTTTGCAGTCGACGGTTACAGATAAATGTTGGCTGTCCTCATTTCCAACAGTCCCTCACATTTGCCATAAGCTCTAAAATACAGGCTGAAAAGGTACTAAAATATATGATGCCTTTGAGGAGAGCAGCTTCAAACAATACTAAGTGATCAGACAAAAGGTTTGAGAAAACTGGAGTTTACAGTTACATACTATATGGTTGCTATCGATGAAACTCAGATTTTGACATTATATTTACTTGTACTTGAATTTTCTTTTTTTTTTTTCCTATCTGTAAGGACAATGAAGGAATAACTAGCAAAAGGTTCATTTTGTAAAAAAATGGTAGGCAGCACAAGATGGAAAAAAAAGAAGAGAAAAAATTGACTTATTACATTCATATATATTTTTGCTGTTCAATTTAACGATGTGATACGCAGTATGGGCTCTTGCACATGATATGTAGTCCAAATACCAAAATCTATCACAAAGTTCAAAAACACTAACAGAAAATGAAAATTAATTTGTTGTGATTATAAATCAACTGGATGTCTACAAATGTTAACTTTCAAAAACATGTCAACTCTCAAATACGTAATTATGACTCCACCCATAAAATGAAGACACTACAATTTTGTTAAATTACTGCTATTATCTTCTGTGATGAAAATGGGTGGTATCCTAAAAGTGTGCCAATATTTACATTTCAGACAGTGAATGCAATGAAAACCAAATTTTTGTACACTTTGATATAAAGTTATTTACAACATTTTCTTGCAATAATGAAGCAAATATCTACTACCTCATAAACAAAAACAAAAAAAAAAAAATTAATAATGTGCATTCAGTTCATTTTGCATCTCCTTCTTTCTTTGGACAGTCAAGAAAACACTTTCCATTCATCTCATTCATGCTGGTGCCTCACGCTGGACTTCAACATATGTATTAACCCTACCTGCATCTGTATTTCTCAACAGTAACAAGGAAAAAAAAATTACATTATCCTCACAGCTTCCATTCTATAAAGGAATAGAAAAAAAGAAATCAAGCACATAATTAAGTAATTACCCTTAGTTCATTCTATTTACATCTTGATCTTAATTTTGCTTCAGTATTTTCTTTGTGCAACCATGATGTATAACACAGGTAAGCAAACTGCAACAAACTACAACTTATAAAGGAAATAAATAAATTAAAACAGCATTCTGAGCTGACCAAAACAAAACAAAATGGGACACAACAAATCACCACAAGCCATGCCCTACATTGCAAAAAGGTCTCATCATGTTCAAAGTATAACTGGTGAAAAAAAAAACACTACAAATCAGGCTTGTGTCGTTCTCCTTCACCATTTAGATTCTCTTTCCTATGTACACATGGCAAATCTTTGCTAACTGGTCTTGATCCAAGCAGTGAATCCCTCCTTTTCTTTCAATTTCCTCATCGCACCAATGTAGTGCTGGTGCAGTGCGACCATCAAGTCATTGGCCCGCAACTGTTTGGGCTCCTCCTCTATCACCGCCCCACTCCCTTCAAACATCTTGGACAAAAAGTCTTGCAGTCTCTCAATCTTTTCCTCTGGGGAAAGAAAGAAAGAAAAGACATGTGTAAAAAGGGGTGCTGGTCCTAAAAATAAGGTTTGGGACCAAAGTATCATAATTGGGTTTATGCTTCTTTTAGACACTTTGACATGAAAAAATACTTGTTGGGGTGAGAAACATCTGTTCTATGCTCCAAAACGGCACCACTTGGAGACGGTATATGTATCATACTTCTGTACAGTATAGTAAGCATACAAGGTGTCTACTATTAGGTGCTCAAATCCGTACCACTCTAACAATGACATTCTTTAAGGCACATATGTCCAATTTATCCTGGTTTGAGTAGGGAAGTGTGTAAATTTGTCCCTCACGATGGTAAATTGTCGGGACAAGTCAGGGACTGGAACTCTTTACTCTCAAGTCTGGTGACTCAACAACTAGATCACCGACTCTACACATATATATGCCATACATTACTTTCTAGACATGCCTTTTTCCACCGTGCAGAAGGTTCTCTCATGCTACACAGTACTACATATTAATGGTCATTTACATGAGCGGTAAGACAGATTTATTACATAATACCAACAGAAAATCTCCAGTTCAAAAAAATCCTGGAGATATCACTGGAATAGAGTCTATTGTACAAACTTACCACTGAGATCTTTCTCTAGAAACTGGCACCATGACCCTCTGACTTCTTCCACCACTGCTTCATCTTCTGGGATCCCTGAGGCTGATATGTATGCCAGTGATGGCAAAATCTGCTGGGTCATCACCGTCAAAGCATCTGTCATGTCATCCTCGCACTCAAAACTGTTCAGGGTCATCATGTTCAGTTTCTGCCGGAACAGGATTAAATGTGATTACAGCATTAGCACCGACAAAAGTATATGCCCCACAATCAAGTGAAACAAGTTTGTGATAAAAATTTTCATGGACAAATTTCCTCTTTATCACTGGTAGAGGAAATGGTTGTAGTTTACTTGGGAAAAAAAAATATTTATAAACAGCTCTTCCACATCAAGACCTCCACACTTAAATTTAACCTCTTTGAGCTCAGGACTACGGAAGTCCAAATTTATCAAAGAAACCTCTCCATTCAATCCATTTCCTTTGTGGTCAAACAACTATATGTCAGTCATAATTCCTGCACAGAAAAATTTGTCAAATCTATTAGATCTGCTCAGCGTAAGTGCAAAAAGTGAAGAATTTCATCTCTTCTGTCAATATTTGGTAAACTGATACCAAAATAAAGCCCATAGATAGTCACTACTCTGTCGTAGTTTTAATTCTCAAACAAATCTGTTCCTGCCCGTAAATGAGGAGTGAAAGTATAGCACTGAGTCAGTTTTTAATTTTCTTTTTTTTTTTTTTTGAAATGGTATGCTGCTCTCTGCCATCTTTACAAGGCTAGCCTGATGCTACCTGTTTTGTTTTTATTCTGATTCCAGAAAAAGCACTTAAATACAAATAAAAATATGTCCAATTTGTACTCCTAATGATACCAAAACATACAGGATGTGATTAAAAAAAATTGTTTTCTCAGAACTTTGATCATTCTCTGCATTTCCCCTCTGAAATGTTGATCTGGAAGAGAAATGTGCTCATTCTGGACATACTTTTCTCAGCTGTTGACAGTATCTGGTCCTGACCCACTATCTCTGTTCAACATTAGCTCACCACAACCCACCTTGTACACTTTGACAACTACTAGGTGAGATTGTGCTAAATACTTTAATCTGACTGGCAACAGGCTGAGCAGTTCCTTTTCTCATAACTAAGATTTTACCTACAAAGTGATATCAGTAAACACAATATATTTGCAGTTTTCTTTCATATACCGCAAGTACATGTTTACATATTGCAGTTTTTCTTTGTTGCTCTAATGCAGAGCCAAATGGGCTCAAAGGTTTCGCATTCGACTTATTTTATGAATTTCGATGATATTTTTCCTTCACATCGATTATTTGTCTACTCTGCGTAAGTCACCAGTTGACTGTCTAAAACAGCAGGTCCTGACACATTTGCATTTGCAACCCTTTACTCCAAAACTTGGAAGCCATGCAACCTCCTATTATCAGCATCATAATGTACATTTCACTTTCTGTGGCTGCAAGTGCAGCCCCACATACACATTCACACAGATACATACACTCAAAGGGATGCATATAGACTATAACACACATTTTTTTGCAAACAAAACAAAACCAAAAAAAGTGTAAGAGCATAAAGAAACGTAATTCATGAGTTGGAATTAAGCTTAATTTTATGCCAAGCCACCTCTAGCAAAGGCTACACAACCCCTCTGCCAAGGCTTTGTGATCCCCTTGGGGAGCATGACCCACTGGTTGGGAACCACTGGTCTAAATCTTGCAAGACTTTTCTAGC
This sequence comes from Peronia verruculata, assembly GCA_038406235.1. NCBI lineage: Eukaryota > Metazoa > Mollusca > Gastropoda > Systellommatophora > Onchidiidae > Peronia > Peronia verruculata. The sequence continues at coordinate 7,739 of JBCAUA010062691.1, forward strand.
ATACTGACAAATGATGACAATGATAATGATGTTCACAATGGAGATACCTGTAAGCTGCTCCGCCTCAAATATGCCAGCATCTGAGGGTCGATGCCACTGGCTGCCACATTCTCAGGGGTCAGACCAGGCTCGTTATTGTGAAGCCAAGCTTGGTGGAAGTAGGGCAGAGCCTCCTGGAATCTGTGGACAAGTAGCACACTAACCATAAAAACGGAATCCATAGGACGGTAAACACCTTAAAAGTGGAATCTATAGGACAACTAACACATAACCATAGCAACTGGAATCCGTAGGACAATCAACATATTATCTCTTGAAGAGAGTTTACACATTGACCATAGAGAGCGGAACTTGTAGGTCAATTATCACATTAAGCATACAAGGTGGAATGCATGAAGCATTCAACATCTAACACTCACAGACATGTCAACGAGGTAATCACACAGTAAAGACCCACTTATCATATTTTACACTTGAATTCCTGGTCAAACACTGGACAAATCACCCATATCATATAATTTTAGGGCACAGAGCGTCATTTCTTGACCTTATATGTGTCAACAAACATCAGGATATGATGAGACCTCTCTAGATATGAAAACATAATATTATAGAGTGTAATATAAGACGAACCTCTCTATCGACCACAAAAAATAACTGAAATTTAAATGATTTCTGATGGACATTATTATGGTGAACTTTTGGAGCAGATCAGTCTATTGCTACTTCTAGGATTAAACTTGAAAGTAATTTCTAACAATACCTGACATTCCAATACATTCCTATGGTGCTTTGAAGTTTATACAAGGAACCTTGAGAAACTTTTATACTTAAGATATATATCTACATAATCATCACAGCTACAACAATAAGCTATTTGAAGAAATGTTACAGTAAGAAATAACACAATTTACGTCCAAGACCACTGCTGTGTTAAAAAAAAAAAAAAACTTAATGTACCAATTTGACAGAGAGCAGTGAAAGCATAATTATCATCAATGTAACAAGAAAAACACCACATTCTGTTTGAGTATTTTTAGCAGAAGGAGTAAAAGAAGCAATTCCATATTTGCATGAGTAACAGTCTATGCACAAGTGAATATAAAACCTGAGAACAGAGTCTTAGATCGTTGGTAAACAGAACTGTAACGATACTTCTTCGGGAGAGGTGATAAAATGGATTTGAAAAATTGGCAAACTTCTATAATGAGATTTGTGGAGATAACTTTTATCTCTTGCAACACTAAGGATATATACCAACCTGTCCGCACAATAGGCCTTGACTCCCTCGGCAAACATGAAGATGGCTTGCCTAAAGTGATGATACCGCTTGTGCCAAAACTGTGGACAGACAAACATCATACCTTAACATCTGAGTCTGAATGCTTAAGCAAAAGTGAGGCAGTACTCTACTACATTGTGCCAGTTCCCATCCAACAGTTTGCAGTATCAAAACTTAATACACAGACAAGAGATTACTGGACGCTCGTTTACATCTGAAGGTCGACAAGCTTACCACGCATCTTTTATCTGTATCAGGCTTCATTTTAATCAAAGTAATTGAAGTTATTTTCCATCAGCTCAACTACTTCTATTTGCCAGACACAATGAGGGTTATTGAACAAGCAGTTGGGGAAGAAGGAAAAAAAATCACTTTTCTTCATCTGATTTGAAAAACTGAAGCTAGAAAATTTGAGAAAAATAATCTAATAAGAAGTTAACATTTTCCTTATACTGTAGTTATGTCAGAATTGTGTATGTTTCAAGTAAAATCACCACAAATGATTTTTCTACTCTTGACTAAGTTTCCTCAACAAATCTTGTATCTAGCAAAGGAAAGTAACAAGGCTGGTGAAAAAATGATCTTCATTAATTAACAATGATTAACTGTTGTGGAGAATATAGTTTTCCTTCTGCATTGTAAAAACTGCCTTTACCTTAATCTAGGAAATTCTGACATCTCTGCTGACCAAAGGCTACAGCTGAAAACTGAATTTATTGAAAATTGTGTATTTGACACAACAGTATCAATGACATGGAGTGTGTATGATGTAAGATGTTATGTGACCAGGTGAACAGAGTCCCATGTCAAAGGTGTGTAAGAGAGAAATTTGGATTCAACTCTAGTGGCAGGGGTTAATTCTGAATGTGATTGTCTCAGCACAGAAGATCATAGCTAAATAAGTTTTTTTTTCTCCCAGAGCACTGATTATTTTTTGCACACTTTATTTGTGAATAATTCGATATCCAACTTATTCCAGCCAGCTACATGACATGTAATGTTTCAAATGCAACCCTTACCTCATAACAGTCAATTTTATCCACTGTGGATTTATAATAACGAGCTTTATACACCTCATGAGCCTGCTGTCTCACACCCTTCACTCTGGCAAAACAAAAACACATAAATCAATCAACTTGGGAAATGACACTCCTGGGAAAATTTTGAAGTCCCAGACTGTTTCTACTACAGAGGTCATGAAAATGGCACATATCGATTACTACATTCCAATTAAATGATATCAATTAATTAGTGTCTATATGATTATGACTGTATTGGTGTTGTCTAAGTGTTTCAAATGGCAAAAAATTTTTTTGGCTGATTATTTATCGGTGTTGTGTTGTTACCTGTTTCACTTCTCTGTGGAAAGTACCACATAAATATATCTTAAGACATTTCTACAAAATGTTATCAATAAAGGTCATGAGGTTGAGGTTGGGATATTAGTATTTACAAGGCATCTTACACAGTGCACATTAGACTGCATGCACAGTTTGGTGGAGGACAATACAGCTGTCCCCAAAAATATACTCACTGCAGGAATTCATCATTCCATGTGTTGCATTTGACCATGATTCTCATTTCTAAACTGATAAACAATGCATTTGTTGTCATTTAAAGAGTGAGTACATCATCCATTGACACATGTAACCATTTATCTTGTTCCCAAGTAAAAAAAATAAAGCACCTATTGAATAAAAATGCTTGAAGAAACTTTTGAAGTTCTAGGGTTTCTATGATGACAGTTTCTGCTTTAAGATGATACAATGCAAGAATGGTATGACAACACTATGAGCTGAGTGGACAGGGGCCATATTCATGAAGTTGTAACTTCAAGGGAGTTAAGCATTGGTGTAAGCTAAGGTACCCATAGGAATGACTTGGTGTAAGATAACATTTAGTTCGGTATTCATGAAGCTAGTCCACACCTACCCGTACCTAAGTTGAGCACAGTGTCTAAAACTGGGATTTGTTACGCAAATTTTTAAATTTTTTTTTTAGGGAAGAGAGACAGCAAAAGAACGACAAACAGACTGATAGAGAAGCGACAAACAAGCAGCAGTCTGCATTTATCCACTTTATGGGAAGGCGTAAGTCATTTACGGGATGGTCAAGTCGCCCCTAAAGTTACACTATGCTTAGGGCGCTTTCCGACTAGGTTTCAGTCTACGTGCGCTTCATGTATACCGTGTAGTGGGCTACGCCTTGGTGTAGCAGTTACACCTAGTCTTAGGGAGTTA
>JBCAUA010062702.1:0-11260 GCA_038406235.1 Peronia verruculata
TCTTTGTTGTTTTTAAACCCCCCCCCCCCCAAAAAAAAAGAAAAATTGGGAAACGCCACTAAGAGATTTGAAACTGACAATGCTGTTTTTTTTTTTTTTTTCACACAAGGTTGAAGTTGAAATTTAATTTTTTTTTTCAAATTAGATTGAATAAAAAATTTTTGACATAAGAGAAATAAAAACTCACTAACTTTAGCAAGCTTATTGTGAGATCCGCCATGATAAAAGCGATATGACTATAATTTCTGGTATAGTATTCACTTTGCTTTCATTTTTGTGTTCCAGAGCTAATGAAAATTGAGTTGATTCTTTTAAAAATGTTTTTGCCCTCCACCTCTTCAGCTTCCATAAGTTCCTGATTGTCTTTGATATCTTCCTCAATGTCCCTTGTATGTTCTGTCTGATGTTATGGGAACTGTTACATGGTAGTTTTAGCAGTTAAGCATATCAGTATTGAATGTTCTTATTTAGTAGATCTTCGTGTTTGTTGTTTTCACCTTTTTTTTTTTTTTTTCTTTTTTCTTTTCCTTCTTTTTTTTTCCACCCAAGACTTGATGACATAATCATGAAGCTCACCCCCCTTCCCCCCCATGTCATCACTGTCAGCATTGGATGACATAATATGTGAACGGCCCCCTACTGAAATATACCAGCTTCCATATGTTTAAATATGTCAGTTATATGGATCTTTGTTTTTGTTTGTTTTTTTTTTTTCATTCTTCTTTTGTATTGTTATTAATAATAATATTATTACTATTACTTTTGTATTATTCTATTTGATTTATATTTCTCTGGATGTACAAATTCCATTCCTTTTGGTCTTCCTTTTATTGTCCAGTTTGTAAAAGAGATCCAAGATTGTTCTGCAGTGTTTAGAAAGCAGTCATTTTCATTTCATACATGTATAGCAGAAACTAGTGCATGTATATGTATTTCCTTGCATATTTCATCGGTTCATGTTAGTGAGGCACTTATCTTGCAAGTTTCTTTCTTATGTTTCAGAAATGGCCACCTTTGAACCAGAGAGTCACGGACATAGTCAGATAAGTGATTATCAACAAAATCCAGGATCAATTTTAGATTTACCGATGCAGCAAAACCTTCGTACGGGTGCCATCCCTTGTCTTTATTGTTCGTCTCAGTTTTTTAAATTGAATGAGTACAAGCATCATTTGGCTACATTTCATCAACGCTACCTCCAGCCACCACTTGTTTGTAAGTTATGTGGGAAAGGATTTCACAGTCGCGGAGGGTTGAACTTTCACCTGGAAGCTCACAAGGGTCGACGGTTTTCATGCCATGTCTGCGATTTCAAGTTCAAGCACAAACACCACCTAAAAGATCACTTGAGAAATAAACATCAGTTGTTCTTGTGTCCATTCTGTATGAACACGTGCAGTCTGGAGCAGGCAACCGAACACAGAATGACATGTTCTAGCATTAAGTGAATGGCAAGGATCATTACTGGGCAGTTAGTGTATTTGTGGTGAATTATGAAAGAATCATCAGTTCAACAGTGTAGACTTGTCTAACTACTTGTCCAATGTTTTTCTGAGATCTAACAGGGAAAAGTAAGGAAAAAAACAATTTGTAGGAAAAACTTTTTTTTTTTTTTTAAACAGAAACCCGTTGAGATAGTCTCCACTAGGAGTTCAAAAGATGTATTACAGCACGTAATGTAACAGCAAGGATCAGGTTCAGAGGAGTCACTGTTTTTGGCTGCAGTGTTATAGATTTGTCAGAACCTAGGGACTTTTCTCTCTCCTGAGTAAACTATGGACATAATGCGTAATGAACCTGAAATGTCCTGCGATTACATGTAGTTTGAAGCTGAGAAACATTAATATAGAAAACAAGCAAATCATGTTGGCCTCGTATGGAATTGTGAAAGATTTTGTTTTTCCTGGCGAGGAAAGAGAAAAGGTGAGGATACATTATCATAAAGAGGTCACTTCAGTGACTATAAAGATCATGTAGTCGTTCATGCTTGTATTTCCTTTATCAAGATATTTAAGTACCTGTAGATCAAAACTGTTGTTTTTTTAAAATATTATATATGTAGGTGGATCTTTGTTTTGCATTTCCCGTTTTGGAAGTTAGTACATGGCACACCATACACATTTGGACTCGTTGTCAGAAGAGAGCTTTTTTTGAGACGAAACAGATACATGTCTCACAGTTTTCTGTCAAACCTTGAATTTATTTTCATGAACGCCTTATATTTATGCATGGCCAATGTTCCAATGTGTTGCTCTGAGTTATTTCCCAGTTACACAGGTCGTGTGTGAGGGTGAGAGAAAATTCCAACTGTACAGTCCACTTAAAGTCAATTGGCATAAAGGAAATTCTTGCTTGGCGTCAGCCTGTTTTGGCAGTTTTTTTTTTTTTTTTCTGTTTATATTTGTATTGGTTATTGTCAACCTTGTTTGATGTCAAGAATTATTTTGGGTCCAAGGGAGTTGACTTTATTCAGATCCAACAGTATTGTGAAACATAAATGATAACATAGGTGAACATATACAATAAGAAGGAAATACATGTGCATGTTTTCAGTGCCAAAGCTGGTTTATTTGTAAAATGGGGATTGCCATGTTTTGATTTGTTCATGACTTTGCACTGAAACAAGTACTTTTTTGACATGTTTATGTACATCTGCATATTAATGGCCAGTCTTTTGCCAGTGTGAGAAATAAAGCCAGGCTGTGGGTCTAGAATAAGGAGATTTAAGAGAATATAGTTTATACTACTGTATACCAGTAGTTCAGTTAGGAGGGTGCCAGTAGCAATCCAGTTACATGTTTGAAAACAAAGGTCATGATTTTTCTCTCTAAGTTTCAGAGGCATTTTCTTTTAAAAGTAAACTTTTTCTCAGGCATTAAAAAATTTTAAATAGAATTTACATGAGCAGGTTTTCATTTTGTACTGTCAATTTTTGTAACATATTAACATCCATTACATTTTAACATTTTGTTACCGTTTGTTTTTCTAATTTTTGGTGATGGCAATTGTCATTCTCATTTTGATTTTTCATTCCTTTGAGAATTTGCATAAAATTGATATTACCTGTTATGCAACTTGTATAATTAATGGAAACATTGATTGTCTGGTTTTGTTGATTATGAATTGCCATTTGGAAGTTTGAACAATCTATTTTGACTTTATGTGTGCCCTTAGAAATTGGACAGCTTACTTTTACTTAGTCTACATTGTTTATATCATATTAAATGATTTTGTTATTTTCATGATGGTGCATGTTACCAGTGGTAGTTAAAATGAGTGTAGATGTATTTTACTTTTTCAGTGTAGGTTCTTAAAGGTGAACAAGAATAATTTTTTTTTTATTTTGACTGATTGTGAAAATTAAAAAAAAAAAAAAAAAAAAAAAAATAGAAGACCACTTGATTAATGACTTTCCATGTGCTCATAAATTGATGTGACTTACAGTGGAGTCCACTTAAGATAAACCTCTGGAGACTGAGTCAACAAGTTTATTTTTAGCAAGTTTATCTTAACCATTTTCAAGAGTAAAAAACCTCATGAGAAAAGAGATGGATAATATACACAGTAGCCTCCCCTGTTCTTATAAACTGCGTGACGCTCACTATAAAAGCAAAAAGCTCATTGTCACTTAGGAAAGTACTGCGAAGGATTTTATGTTAAGATCGATTTTCTCTCATGAAAACAGGCAGATTCAGTGCTCAACAGAAGGCAGTGCTCATTTTGTTTCTTGTTGTTTCCAAGGCAATTGGGGAGCTCCCAGCTCATTTGTTGGAAAAACATGGAGACGAACTGCCATACATTTGCCCTTTATGTGGAAAAGGACATCAGACACAGGTGGTCTTCGATTTCACCTACAAGCTCATGGAGGAAAAACCTTCCTTTGTCCTCTGTGTTTGTCAAGATTTTCTCAGAAAGGAGTCATGAAAAGTCCTCTCCAAAATGTTCATGGACATGTTCAGTGCACTAAATGCTCAAGTATTGTCAAGAGTGGTTATGAATTTAGCCAACATGTGCTGCATTGTAACACATGAAATCCAGTAAAGTGCACATGATGGAGACCCACGGCCAAGAAATGCCATTCACCTGTTCTCTCTGTGAAGAAGGGTTTCTCACAACTTTGGGTCTGAATAATCATATGCAAGCCCATGTGAAGGAAGGAAATTCATGTGTCCCATTTGTGACTTTTGTTTCAGACAGAAAGGCCACTTGAAGCAGCATCTGAGACACATTCATAAACTTGCTCAGTGCAGTACATGTTCACGAACGTTCAACCTGGGAGATGAGTTCAATCAGCATGTCTTACATTGTCATTGACACGTGTGTGTATTTCTGTCAAAAGATGTGGAGTTTTGCTATTTTGAAATTCATTGTATTTGTCAGCTTTAGGTGAAAACATATTTGGCAGTTAGTATATTTGTGTTGAATTATGAAAGAATCATCATTTTAAGAAATGTGGACTAGTCTGGCTACTTGTACAATGTTTTGCTGTGGTCTAACTGATGGGAAATCTAGAATTTTTGTGGAAGTAGCCCACAGAAATATACCAACTTCCATATGTTTATATATGTCAGTTATATGGATCTTTCTTTTTTTTTTTTTTTTCCATTCTTCTTTTGTATTGTTATTAATAATACTATTATTACTATTACTTTTGTATTATTCTTTTTGGTTTGCATTTCTGTGGATGTACAAATTCCATGTCTTTTTTTTTTTTTTGCTTTTGGTCTTTCTCTTAGTGTCCAATAGGAAATTGTTTCGCAGATTGTCTGCCCCTCACAAAAGTGGGATTCATATAATGGGAGATCATTTTCACCACACCAGTTATGTACTTCCCTTTGCCGGAGAAAAGACATGTGAACAAACAGTGTAAAGAGGAAAAAAAAACAAAAACGTTTACTCCTTGTTATTTGAAAGACTGATCGCCAAAAAAAAAAAAATTGATAAAAATATAACAATATGAAGGCAAGATTCTCTTTATATCATAATAGTTTTGGATATTTTCATGGTGTATGTTTCAAGCAAACGGCCCAAAAATGAATATTTTCCTCTTTGCACTGCTTGTCCAATCCCTCTTTTGTCTGATAAAGGGAAGTAATAGGACCGAGCACAATGATGTATTTGTAAATGAGATCTGAGGTTGTTGTGCAGTGTTTAGAAAGCAGTCATATTCATTACATAACGGTATAATTAGAGCAGGTACATGACTGTATTTCCTTGCATTTTTCATCAGCTCATGTCAGTGAGGCACTATCTTGCAAGTTTCTTTCTTATGTTTCAGACATGGCCACCTTTGAACCAGAGAGTCACGGAAATAGTCAGATAAGTGATTGTCAACAAAATCCAGGATCAATTTTAGATTTACCGATGCAGCAAAGCCTTTGTGCGGGGGCCATCCCTTGTCTTTATTGTTCGTCTCAGTTTTTTAAATTGAGTGAATACAAGCATCACTTGGCTAGAGTTCATCAGCGATACCCCCAGCCACCACATGTTTGTGAGTTATGTGGGAAAAGATTTCACAGTCGCGGAGGGTTGACCTTGCACCTGGAAGCTCACAAAGGTCGGCAGTTTTCATGCCATGTGTGTGATTTCAAGTTTAAGCACAAGCATCACTTGAAAAGTCACTTGAGAAATAAACATCTTTTGTTCTTATGTCCATTCTGTATGAAAACGTGCAGTCTGGAGCAAGAAGATGAACACAAGATGGCATGTTCTAGTGCTAGGTGAACCACAGGGATTAGTTTCAGGGAAGTCGCTGTGTTCGGCTGCAGTGTTACAAATTTGTCTGAAGCTACTGGCTTTTCTTTCTCCATAGTGAACCATGGACATACATGCACAATGAACCTGAAATGTCTTTTGACTGCATGCATTTTGAAGCTCAGTAACAGTAATATAGAATGCAGATGAAATCAATCTTTTATGTCATGTGGTTTGTGAAAAACTAGGTACTAATCTGTGTTGGAATGATCAAGTCATGGAATTGGTCGTATGGTACATGTATTTTTGATAGCATACATTGCTTAGTCATCGGAAGAAAGAACAATCCTAACCCTAATGCTAATCCTAAGCACTGCCCTAAGCTGTAAGCAGAGGAAAGAGAAAAGGTAAAGATACATTATCATTAAGAGGTCATTTCAGTGTATAAAGATCATGTAGTCCTTCATGTTTGTATCTCTTTTATCAAGATATTTAAGTACCTGTACATCAAAACTGTTGGTTTTTTAAAAAAATATATATGTCGGTGGATCTTTGTTTTGCATTTCCCTTTTTGGAAGTGTAGTCCATGCTGCAACATACACCTCTGGACTTATTGGGAGAAAGAGAGCTTTATTTGAGATGAAACAGATACATTTCATGCCGTACTTTTGTCAAACCTTGAATTTATTTTCATGAACGCCTTATATTTATGCATGGCCAGTGTTCCAATGTGTTGCTCTGAGTTATTTCCCTGTTACATAGGTCATGTGTTAGCATGAGAGAAGATTTCAACAGTGCAGCCCACTTAAAGTCATTATGCATAAAGGAAATTCTTGCCTGAAATCAATCCCTTTTGACAGTTTTTTTTTTTGTTTTTTTTTCTGGTTTATATTTGTATTGGTTATTGTCAACCTTGTTTGAAGTCAAGAATTATTTTGGTTCTGAGGGAGTTTACTTTAATCAGACCTGACTGTGATGGGAAACATAAATAATAAGATAAGATAGGTAAACATGTACAATATTTAAAAAAAATTCATGTACATGTTTTCAGTGTCAAAGCCATATTATGTGTAAAATGAGCATTGCCATATTTGGATTTGTTCACAACTTTGCACTGAAACAAGTAATTTTTTGACATGTACATCTGTATATTAATCTCCAGTTTGAAGGAATTGTATCTTCTCTATGTCTCAGAGGCAGTTACTTTCAAAAATAGTGTTATTCTTAGGCATTCAAAAATGTATTAAATTTTTTTATATGAACAGGGTTTTATTTTGTACTGCCAACTTTTATAACATATTAACATGCGTTATATTTTTATGGTCAGACAAAGGAAGTGAAGTATCAAGTCATTAATTTTATCATATTTCTGGTGACATTTTATTGATTTTTTTTTTTTTTTTTCTAATTTGTGGTGATTGCAATTGTCATTCTCGTTTTTATTTTCCCTTCCTTTGAAAATGTGCATAAAATTGATATTACCTGATATGCAACTTGTATAATTAATGGAAACATTGGTTGTCTGGTTTTGTTGATTATGAATTGCTATTTGGAAATTTGAACAATCTTTTTTGTCTTTATGTGTGCCCTTAGAAATTGGACAGCTTACTTTTAGTCTACATTGTTTATATCATATTAAATGATTTCGTTATTTTCATAATGGCACAAGTTACCAGTGGTAGTTAAAATGAGTGCACATGTATTTTAGTTTTCAGTGTACATACATAATATGCACAAGAATAAAATTTGTTTATTTTGAGTGATTGTGAAAATAATTGAAAAAAGACGTCTTTATCAAAGTTAAAGTTTTAAAGTATGAGAAATTGCATGTACTCTTAAATTAATAAATGTACATGTATATATGTTTAAGAAGGATGTATAATTATTTTAATAAAATACTTTGTGAGATCCAATTGTTCTTTTGTTTTCTTTTCATTGTGGTGGTAGAAAGATACTTAACACACAATTTTCCTCAGCCCACCCATCTGTAAAACAGGTACATGATGTATATCGAGGATAAGTACAATGGCGCTGCACTGCAGCCCCGCTGACTGAAATGGCCAAGCCAATTTCCCCTCTTGGGGGTCAAGGGATGGTACTTTTATTTTTGTTTTATTTTTAGAAGGCTCTGTACCCCCTTCTCTCTGTTTTTGAAAAGTGTTGAAGAAAGAAGATAAAGGATTTGTACTAGTACCTAGCTCTGATACTGGGACTGAATACATATATATTATTATACTACTGTCTGTGTTGAACACGGTTTCATGCAAATCATAGATTAATGACAGTCTGGTGAACACACGTAGATGAGATTTCGTTTCACTGTTGCTGGCCAAGGCTGTCTTGCTTGGTAGCCTTTTTGAGGTGATTTATTTCAGGCCCGACTCTGCAAAATAGAAAAGAAAAAAAAAAAAAATTACGTCATCGTGTTTTTCCTTTTTTCTGCATTGACACAGTGGCAGATGGTGTCAGTTAATATAGACCTATCACTGTACACATGCCATCATTTTTGTTATCAAACCCACATGAAGAGGATCTTTTTTTTTTTTTCTGTAGATTGGTTTTTCAGTTTTTCATGTAAATTTCTTTTGAACAAGAAGATCATCTTTTTGATTCATGTATTTTCAATTTATGATTTATGTTGATTGTGAAAGCTTCAGAGGCTATCAGAATGAAAATATTACTTTTTGTTTCAGAGAAAGAATTAGCTCTCTGGAATCAGAGTCATCCAATGTTTCCCAGAGGTGGTTCAAGTTCAGGATATTCTTTGAGTTTTTTACATTCAGAATCTAGTGCAAGCACATCTACATCAAATGAATCCTCCCACCTTTCTCTGCAGTTGCCACATTCACATTTGGCACCGCTAGCTAACTTGGAGAGCAGAGTCATTCCCGACAGTGAAATGCCCTTTGTTTGTACTAACTGTGGGAAGGGGTACAAGAGCCAGGTTGGACTCCAGCAGCACATACAGTCAGTTCATAAAGGGAAAACATTTCCATGTCCTATTTGTGACTCAAGGTTTACACAGAAGGGGAAAATTAGGAGACACTTGAAGACCATTCACCATGCGAATCAGTGTTCCTCATGTTTGCAGATCTTCAGACTTGGTACAGAGTACAATCAACATGTCCTCCGATGTCCACAGTAGCGTTGTTTCTGAAATCAGTGTATTTTCCTTCATTTCAGAAATTTATGGCAAGCGTAGGCATCAACATCAATCCTTGAAAGCAAGTAGTCAAGGCCAGAGGCTTGCAGTTGGACATCATGGCATTTTCTCCCATGAAAAACAGGCAGATTCAGTGGTCAACAGAAGGCTGCAGTGCTCATTTTGTTTCTTGTTGTTTCCAAGGCAACGGGAGCTCCGAGCTCATTTGTTGGAAAAACATGGAGACGAGCTGCCATACATTTGCTCTTTATGTGGAAAGGGATATCAGACACAGCTTGGTCTTCGATTTCACCTACAAGCTCATGAAGGAAAAACCTTCCCTTGTCCTCTGTGTTCATCAAGATTTTCTCAAAAAGGAGTCATGAAAAGACATCTCCAAAATGTTCATGGACATGTTCAGTGCACTAAATGCTCAAATATTGTCAAGAGTGGTTATGAATATAGCCAACATGTGCTGCATTGTAACGCATGAGATGAAAGGTTTCTTTATTACATGAAATGGACATTCAGAATATGATAATTGCACAAAAAGTTGCATGATATGAGAGTTGGCAGTTTTTTATGCACGTATTCTAACCTTTCCTACTGTTACTCCACACAATGCTATGAAGAGAAATCAGTTTGTACTATTGTCCATACAACGTGTTTTGAAAGGGGGACTGAGTGTCTTTCTTGAAGACAGGCCAGAAGAGAAACTGAACTGCCTTCTCTTCTTTCTGTTTCAGAGTCTTACTTTGGAAAAGCAAAACATCGGCCGTATGGCCCTGAATCCATTCGTAGAATGTCTGGCTCAAGTGTTAACACACATCCGGTACAGGATCCTTGCTCAACAAGATGCCAGTTTGGTGCAAGAGGTCATCAAGGAGAAAGGTTATCTTATGATTTAAGTATTGTCTCTCCATCCCGCAGTACCAGATGCCCATCATGTCCAGAGGTCTTGCCATGGAGTGCACTGAAAGTGCATATGATGGAGGCCCACGGTCAAGAAATGCCATTTACCTGTTCTCTCTGCGAAAAAGGTTTTCTCACAGCTTCGGGTCTGAATAATCATATGCAAGCCCATGAAGGAAGGAAATTCATGTGTCCCATTTGTGACTTCCGCTTCAGACAGAAAGGCCACTTGAAGCAGCATCTGAGACACATTCATAAACTTGCTCAGTGCAGTACATGTTCACAAACGTTCAACCTGGGAGATGAGTTCAATCAGCATGTCTTACATTGTCATTGACACGTGTGTGTATTCCTGTCAATAGATGTGGATTATTGCTATTTTGAAATTCATTGTATTTGGCAACTTCAGTTGAAAACATATTTGGCAGTTAGTATATTTGTGTTGAATTATGAAAGAATCACCATTTTAAGAAATGTGGACGTCTGGCTACTTGTACAATGTTTTGCTGAAGCCTAAGGGATGGGAAATCCAGAATTGTTATGGAAGTAGCCTAGGGGCCGTTCACATATTATGTCATCAAAAATTTAGGTTTCCCCTCCCTCCCCCTTGTCATCATTTGTCATCAAATGGTCACCTCCCTCCCCCCTTTCAGTTTGATGACATAATCAAAACGTGATTAAACAAACACTAAAACTAAAAAAAAAAGATAATAATTGGTTGTTTTTATTCTGTATTTCCTGAGCTGCATTGCTCTGCAAGTCACTAAATCCTAAGTAAAGAAAAAAATTAACAGTCTTTTTCATACATGCATGTATTTAACAGATGTAATGCCTTAATAACTTGTACACAATTACTACCAAGAATAGAGGAAAAACTGTATATCATCCTTTTTTATTTTTAACCCCCCCCCCCCCCAAAAAAAAAAGAAAAAGAGAAGAGAGAGAGGGGAACAGTAACAGGCTTATTTGTGTGTGTGTGTGAGAGAGAAGACATTTTTGTAACAACAAGAAGACAGGAAGAGAAGATTTTCAAGACATTTTGTTGATTCGTCTAACTCTGTACACGACATTTCTGTGTAACGCTGAATATACCGAACTTGCCACAAAGTGTAACACTACAACACAGGCGGGAAGTCCCAAACTATTCCTTCTGTGATGTCAGAAATTGTAACGTTACGAGACAGGCGGGAAGTCCCAAACTGTTACTTCTGTGATGTCATTAGACATAACAAATGGGTAGACGTGTTTGACCAGACCTATTACCTCCCTTTGTCAGAGACAGGAGATGGTGGACGAGAACAGTAAGAGAGAGAAGCTCTCACTCCTGTGCTCCTTGTTTCAAACTAACATTGTGAGACACCTATGTTCAGTCTATGACAGCAGTACTGAACAGCTACCACCTTCGTCAAATGATCGAAAAACCAACACAAAAAAGGGGCACATATTAGACTGGCTGATAGCAAGGGAAGACTCTGAGAGAGTACAGCTATACAACATCAATGTGTCAGACAA
>JBCAUA010062713.1:0-11259 GCA_038406235.1 Peronia verruculata
GGATGGATGGATGGATGGATGGATGGATGGATGGATGGATGGATGGATGGATGGATGGATGGATGGATGGATGGAAGCATGTATGGGTAGATGAGTGAACTGAATACTTGAAGTTCAAACCCTTTTATCTAAAAGCTTTTGTTATATCGCACCTTTAAACATTCTAGCGCCAATTAACCAAAACACAAAGTTTATCTAAAGGCAGTGCAAGATCGATGAATTTCAAAACAATTTCTGGCAGGCACAAAGCTGATCAGCCTGTCAATTAATGCATGAATCATTCAATCATTTAGTCCGATCAACACCCCTTTATCTGAAACAAGTATTTATTAAACGTTATGCATGATACCTGTGGATATCAACAAGCTACTCAATCAATCGATCAATCAATCAATTCCTCCGCCTTCTTCAGGTGATTCCAAGTCATTTGAGACAGGAGATGGTAGGACAATCACAGCGAGAGGTACTGGATCTCCTGAGGAATGTTTGAATCTGTTGACAGATTTACTCAGACCTCACACAGGCATTAACTGCCAGCCCAAGCCTTGTGCTATAGGTGAGTAAGAGTGTGTTGAGGGCCAGGCGTCCCTATAAACAGGCCAGGTAACGGATTCATTTGAAGGCCGGCAATAAACGGTGGCCCTAGAATTAGATTGTCTTAACTGCAACAATTTTATAACAAAGTTTGGACACTTTCATTCTGAGACAACGAAATTTCGGTGAGCGAGACTCGGATCGTGTGACTCTTGTTGAACTCAGCATGCATGGTGCTCACAGATTTGGAGGCTTTTTTTCTCAATTTGGCCATTGTTATAAATGTCTGATATATTTCTCATATTTGAATGATATGAATGTTTTCATGTCATTGATCTGTTTCAATTAATGTGTGTCATATTTTTGCCAAGTTATGATTGGTATGAATAAAAGTTTGTTAAGGTCAACAATTTGACCTCTTGTTACTGATTTATTTTTTAAACGGTGTTTTAAATCTGGTGATGTAAACAGCCAGCCTCCAATGCCTGCCGCGGGTGTTCGGTATAGGGATGCCTAGGTTGAGGGTCATCATTGAGACAAACGTGGTCATGAGTTTTTCATTACATTGACAATGATAACTATGAAATGTTACCACAGTAGCTGTTGCTGTATAGTAATTTATAATACGGATTGGTGTAGGGAGAAGGGAAGAGGATTGGTGTGTGTATGGCGGAGGAAGGGGGGGGGGGAGTGAGGGAGAAAACCTATTTAATTTGATTCATATGGGCTAGTTCGGGGTTCATAATACTCCAGCTGCTCTCAAAAACTTATTATTCTCTGTTAAATTGTTCTAGAATCTTTACTTTCATGTATTTTCATTTTGGAGTGTCCTGTTATCTAAGCAATGCTGTTTCTGCTCTCCTTATTGCATGTAACAATCTACATGTATTAGTTTATGTCTGGTAAATCTGCTTCACTATAATCAAGCAATAATGGAAATTCCAAAGCCAGATAAGGAGAGGGATGATTATTTTAGATTTTTTTAAAAAAGTATCCTTTTACTAATAACTATGAAAAAAGAAACGCCCTGCCTACGCTTTGTTCCTGTGAGAGTCAGTATATATGTTGTATTGGTTGAACACAGAACAAGACAACGATTTTGACTGCCATCGTTCTTCCCATTAGAATTTTAACAATTAATTGAAACCTTTAATCTGCTTTCTAGTATTTAACTGTGAAAACAGAAGTTCTTGTTAAACCAATAAGGATATCGGGTTTTCTAAAGTTGATAAGGATTGTAATTTTCAATAATGAGGAAACAACAGAGCGAGTTCATGTGGCGTACGGTACTGAAAACAATTTAAGCCAAATATTCCAAGTTGATGAATTTAGCTGGTCTAATCTTTCATCAACTGCTCTGATCTATTTAATTGTATTCATCTTTTGCCCTCAAGTATTGCTACCAATTAAGATGTAATAGAGCTGCTGGGCGGGACACGATAGATTGTGGATTCGATTTTCAAAGGTCCTCTCACTGGAGAATGGAAGGACACGAACGAAGATCGAAACCTACATGACTCCATGGTCCATTGGCTTCCTCTGGATAAAGAAGCCCGACATCTAGCCTTCTCAGATAGGTGCGAATATATTTCGGAGATCCCGTGTGTATGGTACGCATGTTAAAGAACCCTTGACAGTTAAAAATCGATGAAGAATATGCGTAGTGCAGGTGTCCAGGAAAATTTTTCCAAATTCCAAATTTCTCAGAAACGGGTATCCACCTTAAATCGAGATAATCCTACTTTCTCAGAATTGAAAGGCCTTAAGAAAAACTCAACAACAAATCTTCTGTCCCCCAGGCTCTGTCTACCAGCCCAGTGTCGGCGACCTGCAGTTCTACGCCATTCAAGCCTATACCTATGCGCCTAAAGCTTTGGGAGGCATTGCCTCGGATGGCACGCTCAACCTAGAGACATTGGAGCGATCTGCACACACATATTGTCGCAAGGTCAGTCTGAAGGGTTTTCCATCTTTGCAAGGCTCCCCTGATAGATGTTATGCCTCCAAGCCTCATGATGGAAATGAGCTGCCATTGTGATATGACGATACCATTCTTTTTTAGTTAGTTAGTTAGTTAGTTAGTTAGTTAGTTAGTTAGTTAGTTAGTTAGTTAGTTAGTTAGTTAGTTAGTTAGTTTGTTGATTGATTGAATAATCGATTGGTTGCTTGATTGACTGATTGACTGATTGCTTGCTTGCTTGCTTGATTGATTGATTGATTGATTGATTGATTAAAAATTTCTTTCTTGACTATTTTTTTCTATTTGGTCCCTTCGTCGGAAATTACTTTAATATCTTGTTTTTAGCATACACGAGCTTAATAATTATAATAATAGTAATCGAGAGCATTTGTTATAGTGATTACCCTCGTACAGAACAGACTCTGGGCCCTTTACCATCTATTGTTATAATTCCAATGGATTCAGTTTGACCACATGTAAACGCTCTCGGTTTCCTGTGAAGTATGCAATATGGCTGCTAATTAAGCACCCAAATAAATTATCAATAACTTTCCTCCTTTTTTTTTATTATGTAAGCGTGGAATCTCACGTAGGTACTAACAATTCTTTTGCAATGCAACAAATTACCATCTTATCTCGCGTTTCTGTCTATTCCAATCAACAGAGCCTACAACAGATTGTGAGGGAAGGAGGCGGGGCTAACTTCGCGTCGGCCGACTGTCTTCTGGGTCTGTACATTCCTGCGCTGCTCACTGTCTCCTACGGCTTCAGTCCGGACACCAGGAACATCAAAGTTGTGTCTGACGTGGGGGACAAGAGTCTGGGTAAGCCTCGAGAATCGAAGCAAAGTAAAAGTAAAAGTACCATTGGTTGTCCTTGGCCCCCAAGAGGGGAAACTGGCTTGGCCATTTCAGACTGCGTCGCCGCAGTGCAGTGCCACTGTGCTTTCCCCAATATACATCAGGTGTCCGTTTTACAGATGGGTGGGCTGAGGGAAATTGTGTGTTAAGTATCTTTCCTAAGGATACAACGTGCTACCGTTGCGATTCGAACCACTGATCTCTGCTTCCAAAGACCGCAGCACAAATCACCGAGCTAACAGGTCACTGGGCTAACACAAGTTCTGATCTTTGTGATTTCTTACGGGTTATAGAATGGGATGAGATGAGATGAGATGAGATGAGATGAGATGAGATAAGATAAGATAAGATAAGATAAGAGGAGCTGAGGTCATGTCAGGTCAGGTCAGGTGAGATGAGATGAGATAAGATGAGATAAGATAGAATAAGATAAGGTAAGGTGAGGTAAGACAAGGTAAGATTGGGTAAAGTGAGAAAAGTAAGGTAAGATAAGGTAAGGTACGGGTAAGGTAAAATAAGATAAGGTAAGATAGGGTAAGGTAAAATAGGATAAGATAAGATAATGTAAAGTAGGGTAAGGTAAGTTTACATGTCTAAAGGTTGACCAAAGCATATGTAAATTACAATACTCTACGAGCGATACGTTTAAGAGATATATGTTAAAAGGAATATCGGAACGTGTATATACATTTGGATACTCAAAGATTGCACAGCAAAATCAACAAAGTCGCACACATACTTTTAGTTGCACTGACTCTAGAGACGCTTGAGAAGCCCACTTCTCGAGTCTCTCTCCAGGATCTATTGGCAGAGCAAAGAAGCCACAGGAAGTCCTGAGCTTTTTACGCCAGGTTGTTCTGTACGGATGTAACAGCATCAGGGAAAACTTAACTTTGATCGGTGATCCGCTCAGGAAGCCGCATGTTTGCTTATATCCGATGATAACAACCCTATGTGCCTTTAGATGAGTAGTCGATACAGATCTTTTAACAATGACTGAATGCAAGTGCCTTTACGGCTGTAGTTAAAATCTATTTATAAACAAGAATGCGTCTTTTTTTTTTTTTTTTTATCTTAATCACTCCTCTCATTCATAGACAGTAGAAAAAATGCAGTTCAGCAATTTGGTGCTCAATATTGTGACAGAAAACGAAAATCCGAAGAAAAAAAAAGAGGATTACCATAGAAATCAATACTGCCCGCATATTGGCCTAGATCTAGAGAGGAGTGAGTGAGTACTGTACTGCGCCGGTACCGCCGACCCGGCTACTGCCAAAATCTGAAAGAGGCGCGGCGCTGACTCAGAGCTTCCACCGGCGAGTGGATCATCCTATTCTTTTACCATCCTTGCTCCTACCAATGCCAACTTGGGCAATGGGGGGGGGGGGGGGTTCCGTCTACAAATCTCTTCTTCTTCGCAGTGGACATAACTTCGCGGAATAGAGAAACTTGGCCGATTTATAGTAATTGATTAATGATCAAAGTTGCTTCGAGGAAGAGCTGACAAAATGACCACATATAAATCGTGACTTTACCGAGCTGCTTCGGTCTAAGCTGACTGTCGCTAAACGATAAACACAATCAGCTCCATAACACGTCCTCTTGTTATAGACTACTGTTAGAAGTAGCAGCTCTTGGTCAGCTTTACTAGCGAGACAGCTGAAGCAAAAGACCGTAATAAAACAGTTCTTTCACCGCTCACTATTTTAGTTAATGTCTAAAACAGTTGACATCTACAATATGTCGAAAACGATGAAAAAAACGGTTCCGCCCCTGGAGGTCGTTTTTTTCCTTTCGATACTACCGACTCCATGTATAGCTGGCTGAATGAGTTAAAGGGCAGAATTCAAGACATGATACAACGTTTGAAAGCCGATGTCATGGCTCACGGAGATTACTGTGACGCACTAACTTCCTATGTCACGAAGTGGATCGACTTCACTTCCAATGTGGCCCACTTGTGTAATTTTGTCAAGACAGTGAAGCGAATATGGGGAGGTGACGCCCCTGAATGTTACGAACTGGTGCTGAGACAAGTCAGAACTGAACTGTCCTGGACTCCGGGCTCACGTCGAGTGCTGGTCCTGATCGGAGACAACACGCCGCATGAGAGAGACGAGGCCTGTAACAAAGACAACATCGACTGGAGGGGGAAACCCAAAAACGGCTGATACATGGGGTTACCATCTATGGCGTTCAATGTGATCGTAATATCGATGCTGATGTTTTCTACCAAACCATTAGCCTTGCCACACACGGAAAACATTTTCGCTTAGAAGAGTTCGACAGTTTATTTGATACTTTGATGGCTGTGTGTTATAGAGAAGGTTCTAAGACTGCCATGCTGGCCAGCTATGAGAAAGAGGTGAGAAATCGGTGTGGAACCCAAGAACTGGCTGAGGATATTGACGAGATCTTTGCTTCACTCCGAGACGAAGCCAGAGATGTAGCTAAAACACCATCAACACCTGTGATATCACCGACTGCAGCAGGTAGTAGTCTTACCTCGATAAAAATAACACCACCAGGTATACTTGGTATTTGTTGGAGTTGGCAGTTCAAGGTCGTTGAGGTTACAGAAGATGCCATGTTGTTTTCAGTGGTTTCTCGTCTCGTTGTCTGAATATTGGTGGGTGGGAGAGACACGATTTCTGGGTTCCCACAGACGACAGGTGGATCATTTGTTGAGGAAAGGCTGCAAGATTTATATCCGATACTGCTGTGTGAGTGGTCGGTCAGACTTGATGTCCGCCAGAAAGAGTGTTCAGAGATACGACTACGCCTGGAGAAAAGTTCGGACAGTGAGAAGCTGTGGTCGGGAAGTTTACAAGGGAGGTCTGCAGATTTCTTCTTTATGTTAAATGACTATATGACTTCAACTGGCATATCCATGATCTTCTGTGGTGGTTAAATATGAACGATTCTAAAACCTTAAGACATTATTCATACGTGAATAATGCAAGGAATTGTTTTAAACATTATTTCAACTATAATGTTGTGGATCTACGCCATGTTACTTTTTCGGGTGGGCGAGTTTAAAAGTGAACTGAGAGCTTGTCACAAAAAATCATCAAAGTTTTTGCCAGACTATAAGAGTTAAAATGACCTCTTGCTCTGTCACTCTGTTTTAACTGTAAACCACCCATTTATTTCTACAATTCATGGCTTCATTTGTTTTTTGTTTTTTTTTTTGTTGTTGTTGTTGTTGTTTTTTTTTTCGTTTCGATAGTTGGTAATTTATTAATGTCGTCATTATGCTATATCATTTAAGCATAACAAGTGACGTAATGATATTGCTTGATTGACCTGTGTTCATAATGAAACTAGAAGACAAAGCAGAATTTCACATAGTAAAATGCATCTGTTACTGACAGGTCAGCAGTGGACATCCAGTGTACATCCTGTTTAATCTAGCTGGTGTCTATGGCGTAGTATTTCTGTTCATTGTTGTTGTTGTTTATCTATTATTTTTTTTAAACTTTCATTAAACATCATTTTGTTTGTAAATTGTGTAGATAAATTCAAATTTGTATGTTTAACATTGTGCTGGTGTTGTTGATCTTTGTTATTGTTTGTTTATTTGTTTTGGTTGTAACCATTTTGTAGATGATTTCATGAAAATTGAAAAAAGTCATTCGGAACAATAAATAAAATTGAGAGTAAAAAAAAAAAAATGCTCATATCGGCTTTTGATTTATCGTAACCTGGCTGTATAATCATACCATGTATCGGAGATTCTTTCTATATGCGAAATTCAAAGTACATTCATAATAATTTTTAATTACACAATGTGCAGTGCACTAACTCTTACGTTCGCAGACCATTATATAACGCTGTTATTTAACCACATAATAAATGAAAGTCAGTTACAGTGTAAAAACTTCAGTACTAAGCTTTACTGTTCATACGACTTTTGTTACCTGTTCACACCATACCAGCAATATAGGCTTACCATCTCAACGCCCAGAACCTTCCGCGCGCACATCTTGAAACAGCAGGGCCAAAGTAGAACAGTAAACAAAACAAAGAGTCTTGTAAGCAAGGAGCTTATGCTATTATACTGGAGAGCGGGCTCATGACGTCACCTTAACAAAACGCCGTGTCACGCGTGCGAACACTGGACGCGATGGTCATGGAGGCGTTGCTATTTTGCTGTGCTTGGCGTCCTTTACCATTCACGGAGTTGGTCACTATTCTGATCTAGTAAATCTTTTCTTGTAATCGAACTGATTTTTTTTTTTTTTTTAATCGAGAGCTACAGCAAAGACAGAATACAACAGACTTGCAATTATGAAATAATGACTATGTCAATTTCGTTCATTCGTGAAATCATGAACACGTGAACGGCGTTAACTAAGTGTTTTTCCTTCATGGGCATGGCTCCACATTCAGCACGTGTGACGTCATCAGCCGGCTCTCCAGTATAAATAGTAAAAGCTCCTTGGTTGTAAGTTGAGAGAGTTATATACATAATCACATAACACAATAGTGTTATGTTAGTTTTTGACCACGGTTGTGGACAGCTGAGATAACCGCCACTACAGGAGGTTGAAAAGCTTATAAAAACCATAACATTGTAAGTTTGGGGACGCAGTGGTTCTTTGGTATGGCGTCTGCTCATGGAGAAAGACTGGAATCGACTCGTGGGCCCTGCATCGGGAGATGGAAAGACATGAAGATCGAAAACTCGCACATTTTAAGTGACTCAACGGCCCCCTGGCTTCCTGTGGGTAGGGAAGCCCGACGTCTAGCCTTTTTGGATAAGGGCGAATATATTTCGGTGGTCCTGTGTGTGCCTTACGCACGTTAAAGAACCCTTGAAGGTTCAAAATCGATAGAAGAGTAGGCTGAGTGCCGCTGTTCGGGTAAAATTTCCAAATTCCAAATTTCTACCCACAAAATTTCTCAGCCCAGGAGAAGGACAGGAGAAAGTGAAAGTCTGTTTTCGTTGCCTATACCCTGATACAGGGTGAAAAAGGCGCTGATGGTGATGAATTTCTCAGCCAAAATTGGTCACTTTTAAAAGCCGAGATAAATCCTACTTTCTTTGGATTAATTAAAGGGCTGAAGAAAAACAAACATATGTAGTTAGAATACAAAGTGCTTACGTCGTTGTGTATGGCTGGAGATGTAGTGACACTGATAACCATAGCAAAGATTGAGTTACTGTTAGACCAATTAGTGATTACGGAAGAAGAATCTATTGATGTACTGGTGACGCCATGATGGGTCCTCTGTTGTTGTTGTAACATGATTTAAATACAAGATGTGTAGCTAGAAGCACGTATACACAGCTTAGTATGCAAGCATTTACAATAAGAACTATTTTTTTTTTAATAACGTCATAACAAATACATTTTTAAAAAGTAACTTAGCTACACAAATAACAGCCTAATGATAATTCTAAATGCATTCTATCCTCATATACCGATATATGTGTTAAACTTATACCACTAGTATAAATTCTTGTGAACTTAGGCCTACATAAGCCAAGGCTATAGTTAACGTGAGAAAAAAAAAACATTGGATTTATTTTTCTTTTATGAAATATTGTTTGTTTGTTTGTTTGTTTGTTTATTTATTTATTTGTTTGTTTGTTTGATTGCTTGTTTGTTAGTTTGTTTGTGTTGGGATTTAACGGCACATCAGCACGATTACGGCTATATTGTGTCAAACTCGGTAAGATATGTTTACACGTCAAGAAGAATAGAGGAAAGAAAACGGGACAGACGACAGGAGCAAGGAGAGAGAGAGAAAAGATGTCTCCTCTGGGAGTCGAGGATGGCACTCCATGGTAGACATACCACCGATGACCGGCTTACACCGCTTGCGGGTGGGAGCAGAGAACATACTCATAAATCCCGGGCCACCGCGGGGAGTTATCTATATAATAAGAGCGATCAGGGGGCGTAGCACTTATCTTATAGTCCAATAAAGTCGGAATCGGCAGGCATTTAAAATTCAGAAAAATTACAGACGTGGGCAACTGATACCCAACTGTGTTATAGGCTACTCTTTATTTTAATTGAATTTACACAGTTGCTTTAATTTATTTTTTTAATGCCGAACTATCATTCATGGTGTCCGCCATGTGTGTGTGTGTAAATAATACTCAATTGACTGTAATTTCTGTTCACTCACGATTCGCAAGCAGGCCACAGAGGTGTTTACATCACTCTCGCCACTCAGCATTGATCTACACTATGTTTTTCAAGTGTTTGTGCCATCACTGTGTTAAGAATTTGTGTGTGCCATCACTGTGTTAAGTATTTGTGTGTATGACTGTGTTATTATAGTGTAGCTGTAGAAATTCTTCGTAGCTTTATAATTGTGGTGTAGATTATATGATTCAGATTCTCTTAGCAGGTAGAATCTAGATTCTAGATATAGGGAGTGCAAAGATCAGAGATGGATAAGTCTTATATTTTACCATTTTTCACAGACAATGGTCAATGTCAGTTTGTCGTTTTCATCTATATCCCCCGTTCGTAGAACGAGAGAGCTTGCTAGGTTTGTATATTTCTCGATGTTATGAATAGGCAGCATTCTGTTAGAAGCAACTTCATTGTTCACATCCCAGAAAGGTTAAAATCATTGAACAGGCATTACTAGTAGATGTTCAAACAAAAGATACCAAAAGATCTGATGTTCTAAGAGGGCTCTATAAATGATACAAATTTTATGACAAATGGTACTGTTGGTATACTTATTGCAATCTTTGCTTACATATACCTTTGGAATTTTTAAAACCCTTCCTGCTGGACTGCAAACCCATACAGTGACAACTCTGCCATTGAATTACTGGTTTTTTTCGGATGAGCTTAAATAACTGTAGGCCTGTCGATAAAAAATTCATGAGTGAATATGTCTCTTATTAATCTGATTGATAGTAATGAGAACTACAAGGATAGATCAAAATATAAATGTCAGTTTACACTCACATATATTGTAAAGACAAGACAGTCTTTGTAAAAGATATCTCATGGTGGAAAAAAGAATCCTACATCATTCTGAAAATGTGTTGCATTTTAATATAGATCAACATGTATTGTCAATTCTAGAGAACAGCAGTCGCCGCAGTTCTATTATTTTTCAGTAACATTGATTACTGCCATGCGCAGAGCAAGTAAACAAAAGCCACATGTGAGCGATGTTCCCTAGGCAATGTGATTTTGAAAAAATACCTAATTGAGAGTTAACATAGGTCTAGATCTTTAGGTTGCAGAATGTGAATTGTGATAAAATTTCTTGTTTAAGCTTCTTCTGAGATCTTTATCTTGTATCTAAAAAAAAAAAAAAAACTGGATGAGATCATATCACTAGATCTAGATATATCTAGAGCGTTAATCGATACACAAATTATATTATTTTGAAAGAATTAGTCAAAGAATGCAGTGTTGGGCACAAGCTGTTCCAGCTCACGAAGTAGGTTACACCTCGAAAGGTTGATAAGAACTTTAGGTCTAGAAACTAGATACATGTCTAAATCTGATTGTTTCTATAGAGTGATGTAGTGTATATTTTAAGTTAACCTGACCTAGATCTAGATATCTAGGTCAATCATTTTACATCCATGAATAGTGAATAGAGCTATATCTAGATCTATAGCTTTGCGATTAGAGACTATATCTAATTAGAATAGAAATGACAAAAATATTAGGCCATGGTCAGACGGACTTAATGCCGTGTAGTCTCCATGGCTAGACGGACTTAATCAAATATTAGCCCAGAGCAACCCCGCTGGCTTAACCTGCTGGGACCCTCGACCAGCGCAAGTCCACCCTAACGATAACATGTAGCCTAGGTCCGACGAGCGGGTGACGCCCGCGGTGACGGTCCTCCCTAACGCTAACATGTATGAGACCCTTGACCAGCGCAAGTCCACCCTAATGCTAACATGTAGGT
>JBCAUA010062724.1:0-11259 GCA_038406235.1 Peronia verruculata
TCTATCTATCTATCTATCTATCTATCTATCTATCTATCTATCTATCTATCTATCTATCTATCTATCTATCTAATTACTCATCCATTCATTCATTTTCCTATCCACCCGCTCGTCTCTCCACCCGTCCGTCCGTGCTGAAGGCACCAGTGGACGATGATATACTGCTGCCTCCTTGGGATCTTCATCCTCGCTGTGTTGATGTGTGAATCCTAGGCTTATTAATGTATAAACAATCAAACGCTTCATTCTGTGACTTCTTCAATGTGTGTGAATTTGGCATCTCATTTCAGGTAAAGCATTTTCTTTCCTTTTTTTTTTTTTTTACTTTAATCACAATGACAGTCTGAATTCTAACACAACATTAACGACAAGAGCCGCATCAACAGCGACAAAGATAAAAGACACGATTTACAACAGGACAACAACAACATGAAGACAATTTCCTTCTCTTTCTTTGAATCTAATCTACCTTACACATTAGACTAATAATGTTTTGTTCAAACTTTGAAGAGACTACCATTATTTCCTTCATTATCTTTTATATTATCCTGTTTTATTTTGCTTATGGAAGGAAACATGTCTTTATAGCTCAGACGCTTCAGAATGCATGACGCGAACGGATCATTTTCCTCGCTCTCCCTTCTATAAATCATTTCCAATTTGACCGTTTGATGTATTATAATAATACAATAAGAAATCACACTTAGGTGCCTCAGTGACGTGATGATTCCCAAGACAAGACAATCTTTTCCTTATAATCTCAATAGACATTTTGTAGTAAGGAAGACATGTGATTGTAGGCAGAGGTCACAGGTTTAAAGCTCTATGAGCAAAATGAAAAGAAAAACCTGAATAGTGGATAAAAGGTTCATAAAGAACAAATATCAAACCAAAATCTTTCAAATACACAGAACGATTCACTTATGAAAAAAAGAGTGTATTATTATAGATCGTGCCACCCGCTCCTGTTGGCTTCTGTTGAATATGGACGGAGAGAGATTAGGCAAGTCATTTTTAGAATTTTTTTTTTTAAAATATATTTTTAGTCTCATTTCGATATAACAGCGCGCCGTCACTATCAAAGATAGAATTATCATTTAGATTCTGTTAAATTCAAGGCAGTAGTTCATGCTGACATGCTGATCAGGCAGCGTATACTCGCTTCAAGAACGCCAATGTTACAATCCCTGAGTCAGTAACCTAGAATTCGGATTTCTCCGTTTTTCGTCTTTATTCCCATGGGTTTTACAAGTCATGACCAGGCCCCCTGGTCATGAAATCTATCCTCCAGAAGCTGAACATTGTTGAAAGGGGCAGCCGTCTACCTCCGTTCATAGTCACGTTGGCCTTATGTACAACTCAGGGCCACATTTTCCCAGATCACAGCTTTGGTAGCTCATCATTTATTATAAGATGGCGTTTTCCTTCATTTGCCATCACTGTCAGTGGCATTTATTCTAAAATCATGACCAGGTTTTCCTCTGGTCGTTTTGTTGAACACAACGGCTGAGAAATTTATATCAATAGATGTCGCTATTTTTAGGCCTACAGCTGCTTCCAAAAATTAATTCAGCCATATTATGTATTATGGTGCAAAAGCACTGGATACATGGGATGCATCTAACATAAACGTATGAATAGGCAATTTCTTGCTGTGAGGAAATTTCATAATTCTTTAGAGTCTTTGACAGGCAATCGAAAATATGCGACATTCGATGCCATTAATCAAACACGAAACCCATTATGATAACATATACCTCAGAAATAGCAGTTACATGTAAAGTCAAACTTGTAAATTATTCTGTACATTTCGCTTAAAAGTGATTGTGGATTATTTTGAATACATATACCATTCTTGTTCATCTGATTTTGTGATAGTGTATCTAATTCGTGCTTTCAATGATACAGAGGGTGGGAAATAATCGTCTCGGGGTTTGTAAGACGAGTCATATTATCCAGAATTCTTTGTTGTTCTGTCCTGCCGAAAAGATTTAACTACTTATGGGTTGTTCATTGCCCTCTGTCTGATCCCACGTAGGCGACACAGAGAGAGAATAACCAAGGTTCATAGACCTTCACACTTAGCAATTTCAGCTGAGGCAAGAGAGTGGCAGTTGTTATGATTGAGAATCATAAAATCTTTTGGATAATATGTTTTTGTTTTGTCTGACTTTGTTTTAATCTGACTCAAGGCCACCAAGAATTACAGTCCAGGGAGTGGAAAATTGGACGGACATTGGGTTGTACGAACTGCTCAGGTCCAAAGCGCTCGGCTAGCCTCCGGTCATGGGAGAAATTAAACTCCCGCTGATGTCTTGTCTTGCTGTCTCTTTGAGCCCAGGAATTGCATGCCAGCTACCCATCCCTTTAAAAAGAGCGAAGAGATATTGCATTATTGACGTGAGTTTGAGCTTTCTACTTTAGCAGAGAGAATTCTGGTCGGATCCATTATTTTAATTTAGCCTTATTGTTCGCGCTTTTTTGTCAGGGGTCGATAAGAAAGATTGCGCCAAATCACAAAGCGCCCAATACTTTAGCGTCTTGAGCCCAGACGGATAATAGGTCCTCGGTACTGTGTGATGGCTACTGACCTAAGATATATGTACATTTGAAGTCATCCCCAGAGAACGGGTATTACGTCACGGCAATGCATCCCGAAGCGTCTAGACCTTGGGTTTTCTAAAAGCCATATATATATATATTCTTTTCCCTTTGGTTTTGATATCATATTTCTTCACTAATGTGTTAGATCTAATCAACTGTGTGAGAATGAAGTTTTTGCTACAGAAAATGAAACAAAACTGTGAAGACATTAGGTAACACTCAGATTGTATTATTCTGTTCTAGGTCAGTAAATCTGCCCAGTGTCAAAATTATGTCCATTGTCTATCATTATGAGTCCTTGACCTATTTAATATATTTATTCATACATATAATTTTGTCTATGTGTTTATGTGTTTACGAATTTGCACTCCTGTAGATTTTTAACTGGCACAAACAACTAAATCCCAGATTACACGATTGTTTTATTATTACATGCAATTTAGTTGTTGTTATCTTTATATCCCCATGCACTGTTTGTCTGTGATGGTTTTCAATGTGTGTGTCTGTATGTGTGTGCGTGGGGGGGGGGAGGCTATGAAGAAGCGATTGGTCAATGGGGGAACTGTTAATTGCAGTGGCAACGCAATATAAAGCGAATGACACAAGATTTACACAGAAGGAATGAGATAAAGACATTGCAACCTTTCAATAAATCTTTTAGCCATATATTTAGCCAGTATGCTATTAATTTTAAGCAGTATATAAGATCATTTGCTTCTAAAACATAACAATTTTGTTTGTACCGGAGTTAGCTGAATTTTTTAATTAAATCTCTCATCAGTTTTTTTTTAATCCGTGGAGAACAAATTCATGTTTAATTGAAGTGTATGGAAGACTGAGAGCTATAAAAGTACACTGCCTTCATTCATTTCATTTTAGTAATCTAGTATGTCTTCTCAATTGTTTTCTCTCCCTGGGGGAATGCCAGTAAAGACAGTATCGAAGGTTTTGCGTGTTGTTTAATGTCGTAGGCTAAGTTAGTATACACCATAAAAACAAAATCACAAAATATGCTGTGGTGACGATGACTGGATTAAAAATCTTATACTTGGCATTCTTCCTGTATACCCAGGTCAAAATCATATTGCCCGGAAAAGCAGAACCTTTCGAAGCAGAAATTCAAAAACAAAAGAGGTTGTTACGCGCACACTGATTTTCAGTTCAGTTTGCAAATGATTTTCTTTTGTAACGTGACTATTGACGATAGTGGTCTGAACAACTTCTGTTCTCCCATCAATGCTAGTAGTTTCACAGTATTTGTTTGTCTTCAGCCATGCACCCAGTACACTTCTTTCTTTGCTGCAAAGGTTTGTGTCAAACTATTGAACCAACTCAATGCCAAATTCTGAAGATGCCTGCTCTCCGCGTCTCTATACAAATACGTTTTTTTTTTTATTTGACTTTCACTCTAGTCGATCAATATTCGTCTCCCATCTACCTGAATGTTAAAGCCAGTAATTATCTCACAATCTATGCCCGCGGTGTTTAGTCGCTTAATAGGTCGAATTCTTGCTTGGAGCTTCTCAAAGCCTGCCTGCTCTTGATGAGCTGCCAGAAAAACGAGGGTGGATGAAGTGAGGAAAAAAAAAAAATGAATGTGGCAGGCGCAGCTTTTAGGCACGTAAAGATCACATTTTGTACCAGTGTTAAAAAAGGCGGTCAATCAGTGGCGACGGGCCTCATATGGAAGAGTAGCAAAGGTAGTGCTTTGGGCATGGAGCTTCTTCAAAGGTATCATCACAGCTTCAGATTACTTAAATTTTTCCAAAACACTACCATCTCATTTTTTTTTTTTTTTGTGTATATAATTAAACAGTCTTGGACTTAATTTCAGCGGTCTAAAAAATGAATTTTATGGGTGGGAGTATAGAATAAAAATCAAATGGACAGAAAACACTTCACTGCAGAGTAATTTGCTTCGATTGCGCAAATATTGAAAGTGTTAGGGGGTGAGCAAACACGCTCTGGAATCTCTTTATCGCTGCTGTGTAAAATTTATTAATAATGTTTATAAGTAGCATTATAAATTAGCAATGAATTTACCTGATATATAAGTTGATGTGATGTCCGTGAATACAAAAGTGAAACTGGTCCGTCGTTTATGTCATTAAAATATATATATATGTATCATTTATGAGCCCCAATCCTATACTTAACAAAGAAAACTGATGTTGGTTACTTGTTTTTCTTCCTATAAAGAATGTGGCAGATGATTATTTTAATTCAGACAAAGCATAAACAACGAAAGAAACCTTTCTGAGACTGAGAGAGAAATCGTGGTTTCTGTCATCATGCATTTTTAATGTCCAGTCTTGGCAAGCAACAGTGATCATTCTTCATTGAATCTGTCAATAATATGACAGTGTTTTACTAGTTCTAATACACTTCGACAAAAACACAGTTTCGTCATATCTATACTACAAATCAACAACAAAACCCACAAAAGTTCAAAGGTTTATACACTTAAAACAAAAACAAAACAAAACAAAACAAACAAACAAACAAACAAACAAACAAAAAAAAAAGACATTTGCGCCTTTAGCTTGAAACTTACATAAAAAAAAAAAAAAATTGAAAAAAATCGTCTTATAAGAAAATTGGTTTTGTTTGTTTTGTTTTGTTTTTGTGTGTATGTTTTGTAATGTTCTTCCTCTTCTTCTTTATTTCTAAATCAATCTTTTTAATGACAAGAAGTAAAAACTGTTTATTTAACACTTTTGTCCGGCAAAAGCAAGTGTTGGGGCTGATTAAAACGATCTTCCATTTTTTTTTTGTGGCCGCCGTCTAGTTACGCCTATTGGCCCATTCTGGATTCTTTTTGGGTCTACTGATGCACCTCCTTCTCTCTGTCCGTGCTTAAGAAAGTTACTGTATTCAGTTGGGTTATGTAACATGTCGGGGCCCAAAAACTTCGAACAGACACACCCATATCAATACAAAATTGTTTCGCCTTTAATATGTAGTGCAACTTTTCAATTTGCCTGTTGCAATACTAGGCCCAAATCAAAGAAGTTGGCCCGGATAGACGCTCCATTTCTTTTTTTTTGGAGGGGGGGGGGAGGGTCTATTCAAATATAACGTTCCGTAATAGGAAAAGACAAGCTATTCCCACTACCCCATTCCCCCTCTCTCTCTCTCTTTCTCTCTCTCTCTCTCTCTCTCTCTCTCTCTATATATATATATATATATATATATTTATATAAATATATAGTTTCTTCATCGCATATTAAAAAAGAGAGTACTAAAATAAAATATCGATCTCCTCGAAATAGATTTTATTTAGGGAGAAGCGTTTTGTCAAATATAGGTTTTAAAAAAAGCTACACGTCGGTGAAACAGTTGTGAAGGAAAAAGCCCGGGGAGGGGTTGAAAAGGTGGGGGGTGGGGGGTGGGGGGTGGATAGAATAATGGTAGGAAAACCTCTGATCTATGAAGCGTAACACAGCGCCATTTATCATTCACTTATTCCTCCATTTACATTGAACAACGCCGGCCTTGGGCTAATGCTCGACATTTTGTCAAAGTATCGCAGTGGCGGATACGTCTGAGTTGTATAGTCTAGAGTTTTATTGAATGGGTATTTTATTTCAAAGAGACCGTTTACGTCCAGACCAACAGGTCAGATGACTTCAGGAAAAGTGATACTTGACACTACAGATAGCTGTCGACTTATTACGGCGTTTAGTTACGACTGACTGGTCGTAAATCGGTCTGGTCGTAAGTCGGTCTGGTCGTAAGTCGGTCTGGTCGTAAGTCGGTCTGGTCGTAAGTCGGTCTGGTCGTAAGTCGATCTAGTCGTAAGTCGATCTGGCCTTAAGTCGATCTGGTCGTAAGCGATCTATGTTAAAATAACGCAAGTATATGATGCTGTGCAATATTGCAATCACCATAAAGTCATGATTTTACTGCCTCAACGAAGAGCCAAGAGGGCTCGACGATTTGGCAAGCAATATTAGTTTCTTTTGGTCGACGACCACCTGTAATGAATTTCGCCAGGCAAAGTTTGCATATTTGAGAAATGGAAACTGAAACGAAACTAATCTTTAGTTTCAAGGTTTTGAGAAAAGCTGAAGTTTTTGATGACATCCTTTGTGATTTCACATCGACGAAAAAAACAAACAAACTAGATTTTGGGGGTGATTTTCATTTTTTTTTCTGAAACAATAGGGGAACACAGGATTTCAGAAAAACCCGACGGAATTTTCGACCGGAAGTAGGCTAGATGTTTTCATTCGTAGCTAAATCATTAACACTACTCATTACTATTATTATTTGGGAGGCATCTAGGTTCAATAGTATTAATTTATTAAGCTGGCACGTATATCGAAATGTTTCAGTTATGAATTTCTTACCCACCGCAATAGGGTCAGGCTTAGAAGTGAGGCAAACTTACGACCGAAGCAAGGCCAAGGTCATGCGTCTATGGGATTTCCCGGGGTACTGATGAGCTCTATGAAGGAACAGACAGTACAAGGTTTCTTTATAAATATGGCAGGGTGCATGACGCAAAATTTAATAACGACAACAATAAAAAACACGTAAAAATATATATAAATCGTCTAAGTACCATATGTCTCGCGGCCAGTCGATAAAAGACGTACTTCTTTGGGCTAGAGCCGAGAAATCGTGTTTTGAATGTGATGACTGGGGTCAGACATCGATTGCAGAAATCGAAACTACATTCATTTCTGAACAAGACAGTATCGCTCATACTCTCGATCTATAAATATTTCTTCATCAAAACTGGGTATTTGTGAGGTACTCATGTAGATCTTTTAGTTCGACCGTTCATTTTAATCGGTTTTCTAGGAATTTCGGTCACTGCTCCCCTTCCACCCCCCTTGTCCCTTTAAACTGCAGTATCTCTGGCTAGAATAAAGCTAGCTCAAAACTTTTTTCCCCCTGAAAGGTTATGAAATACGCTTTCACATGATACCAAAACACCCCATTTGGTGAAAAATCGACATACGTCCCATTTTGATTCCTTTCGAGACTTTACAGTAGCCAAGGGAAAAGCTAGGCAGTATAACTGGAACAGTTTCCATATAACCCAATATAGTTTTTTGTAAAGTTCGAGATCTAATAATTTTGTCCTTGGGAATGATTGAAAGAGAGAGACAGAGAGAGAAAGAAAGAAATAGAGGAAGACAAAGGGGGGGGGGGGGGAGTGTGGGAGAGAGGGAAAAAAGAGAAAGAGGGAGAGAGGTAGAGACAGTGAGAGAGAAGACGAGAGAGAGTGGAGGGTAAGGTCAGAGAGAGAGAGAGTGGAGGGTAAGGTCAGAGAGAGAGAGAGAGAGAGAGAGAGAAAGGAAAAAAGAATGAAAGAGGAAGATGGAGGGACAAAGAGAGAGAGAGAGAGAGAGAGAGAGAGAGAGAGAACATTTAACCAAAGTGTCGCATCTGTCATTTTACAGTCGCTTCTAACACCAAGACGTGCTAGCCAGCAAGAAAATGGATTGTTTGTTTGTTTGTGTTGGGGTTTAACGACACATCAGCACGATCATGGCTATATTGTGTCAAATACGGGAAGACACGTCCATGCTTCAAGAGGAAGAGAGGAAAGAGAGCGGTACAGAAGACAGGAGCAATGAGAGAGAGAGAAGAAATGTCAACCCCTAATAGGATTAGAGAGAAATCGGTTTAAGTAGAGAGAGTGCGGTAAAGGAGGGACGAGGCAGAGGGACATTTTACTAGGTGACATTTCAGTGGACAAACAAAAAGGAGACCCCAGACACAGGCGCAGTGCATGACTGACCCCCTGGTACGCTGTCTGGTGACCTGTCATGCGTCATCGGGTCGGGGGGCAAAGGTCACGGAGAACGGGACCTGTGCCAAAAAAACTCTCGAGTCGGAACGAAGGCTGGCCAGTAATGGTATTGTAGGTATTGCTGGTAGGTATTGGTAGTGTTAGTATCGATACCGCGAATCGTCTAAATGCTCTGCATAAATACAGTCCTTCTGAAGACTCGAAAGAAGAGCATCCGGCAAGATCAAGTCTGTCTGTTTGTCTGTTTGTCTGTCTATATTTTTGGTCTATCTGTCTGCCTGTATAACTGGCTGTCTATGTGCCTGACGGTCAGCCTGTCTTTCTTCTTGTCTGTCGTTCTGTCCGTCTGTCTGTCTGTCTGTCTTTTTGTCTGTCTGTCTGTCTGTCTGTCTGCCTGTCTGCCTGTCTGTCCGTCAGTCTTTATCTTTTATTCATCTATGTGTTTCTGATCTACTGTATATATTTCAATTACTGAATTACAAAACAATTTTTTTTTTTAACTTTAGCATAATATGGATATTATTTCTTCTTTCTGTCGTTCTTTTGTTCATTCTCTCTTCCATCCTTCCTTTCTTTACTCATATATTTAATTTCATTTTCAATTTTTTTGTAGATACATGTATTTCATCTGCATTGTGAACTTGAAGAAAATATCTGATGGGCGAATAGATCTTGAAGGCACTAAAAGTCTAGTCTTGAAGTACAGCACGAAGATTCAACAGAAAGTCGAAGGTGTGTCTGTATACAGACATGTAGCAAAGTTTATGGTGGAGAAGGTTGGATCGGAAAATACATTCAGGAAGATGACACAGAGCGCACCTGTTAGCCAGCTATGTACATCGTATTCACAACCAGCAAGGCAGGCTTGGTTAGTTTTACTTGTGTTGTGAGTTTTACTTGAAGCTAACAGTGAACTCGTTTTGATTTTTCACGAGTGATATTTTAAACGAATGGATGGATGGATGGATGGATGGATGGATGGATGGATGGATGGATGGATGGATGGATGGGTGGGTG
Organism: Peronia verruculata; assembly: GCA_038406235.1. Lineage (NCBI taxonomy): Eukaryota > Metazoa > Mollusca > Gastropoda > Systellommatophora > Onchidiidae > Peronia > Peronia verruculata. The sequence continues at coordinate 9,389 of JBCAUA010062724.1, forward strand.
GATGGATCGATGGATGCATGGGTGGATGGTTGGATGGATGGGTGGATTGAGTATGGATGGATAAATGGATGGATAAATATATGCATGCATCGCTGGCTGGATGAATAGCTAGATGGAAGAATGGATGGATGGATGAATGGATGGATGGATGAATGGAAGAAGGGAGGGATGGACGGATAAATGGATTTGTAATGGGTTAGTGGGTGGGTGGATCAATGTTTGGTGGGATGGATGAATGGATAGACATATAGATGGGTGGAGGAATTGATGGCTAAATGGATGGATGGATTGTAGGTGGACGCATGGAGGCATAGATCGATGAATGGATGAAAAAATGAATAATAGATAATGGATGAATGGATGGATGGATGAATACATGGTTGGATAGATAGATGGATGGATGGATGAATGGGGGGATGAATGGATAATAAATGGATGGATGGTTGGATGGATGGTTGGATGGATGGATGATGAGTGGAGGGATGGATCGATGGATAGATGGATAGACAGATAGATGGACTGATAAACCAATGAATGGATGAAAAAGAAGAGTGACAGGCCTACATGTAAAAAGAAAAGTGAGTAACAAATGTACGAGTGAAAAGACAAGCCATGTCCACCATAGATTTTCACTTTTTGCTCAATATAACACTGGAGTCTGTGAGTCCCAGATTTGCAAATTTAAATGTATTTTAACTAAGTATGCAGATAAATTAAAAGTGAATACTCAAAGGGTTAATGAGATGGGGAATCAATAGTGAGATCCTCAGGGCCAGGGAATTTTGAATATTTAAAGCCACGTTTATTTTGCGTCCCCCTGTCCAAAATCACGAGCTTTGCTTCACGGATTCGACAGGGAAGTGAGTATTAAAGGCCTTGCACTCCAGTCAGTGATACTTGGGGAGACGCAGTGGCTCCTTGGTATGGCGTCTGGTCATGGAGAAAATAGGCCGGGATCGACTCGCGGGTCCTACATCGGGGGATGGAAAGACATGAAGATCGACAACACGCATTTTTTCAGTGACTCAACGGTCTCCTGGCTTCCTGTGGGTAGAGAAGCCCGGCATCTAGCCTTATCGGATAAGGGCGAATATGTTTCGGAGGTCCCGTGTGTACGTTACGCACTTTAAAAAAATCCTTGGCAGTTCAAAATCGATGAAAGAGTAGGCTGAGTGCCGCTGTTCGGGCAAAATGTCCAAATTTCGAATATCTACCCACAAGAAAAAAAAAAAAAAAATTCTCAGCAACTTCTAAAGGCCGAGATAATCCTACTTTCTTAGAAAAAAAAAATCGTAATAATCTTAGCAAACAATTTTATCATCAGCTCCTCATATAAAAAGAAATAAAACGTGCATTTTTCCTCCTTTACGTGGTTTCTTCACAATCCATGTGTCTGGTAAAAAGCAAGTAAAAACGCTGGTCAAAAACAATCCCTTTTTAAAAACAAAATCAAAATGTGTCGCAGTTAGAGAAATTAACAACAAAAGGATTCATGTCTCTGCACTCTGTCACATGTTTACACGTACAAAAGCTGTCAGTAAAAACAGAAAACTAGGAAGGGTGTTCGGGAGTGTCCCGATCTATTTGGACAAACTGAACCGTGAGACTCATTCAAAATATTGGGTTACAAGCGAGTTCAGCTATCGGTTATTAGGACAGAATAGAATTTGGGATAGCTGTTTGAAAATTTAAATGAACCCCCGCGTATTTATACAACGTGCGTAAGTGGATTTCCTATAGAAACTCGGTGATCTGGATGAGGAAGTTTGAAAAATAGTGTGCGTAAAGGAGATTTAGATAGATAGATAGATAGATAGATAGATAGATAGATAGATAGATAGATAAATAGATAAATAGATAGATAGATAGAT
>JBCAUA010062735.1:0-11258 GCA_038406235.1 Peronia verruculata
TAAATGCCTGCCGATTCCGACTTTATTGGACCATAAGATAAGTGCCACGCGCCCTGATCGCTCTTATTATATAGATTACCAGTATACCTATGTCTTGTTGCAACTGGCTGTTAATAACTTATTAATTTTCAAAGAAGAAAATGAAACATTCCTAGGTGTTTTACTTCAATAGATTAATTTGATTTCCACCCTCTAAAAATTCCTTTCCCATATTTTTTAAACAGTTTTCATGAATGTAAATGCAAGGGTATTAGACAAAGGGAAAAGAAAAAGCAAAACTAAAGTCACTTTTACTTGTTGCTGTACTTATTGCTGAAATAATGTTTTTATAATGCCATGTGTGCTTTCTTTCCAGGACAAAGTTTTACCTGTACACAAGGAACAACAAGGATGTCTTCCAAAATTTGGATCCTAGACATCCTGAAAACATTGACACAGCCTGGACACAGTTCGATACATCGAGGGAAACCAAATTCATTGTTCACGGTTTCCTCGATGGTCCCTTTGCTTCAGATTGGATGATTGTAAGTGGCTATGTTCACTGGTTCCGTTCCCAGCTCTCTATATCACTTACACACCAAGTGGGAAGTGAACAGTTGTCTTTGTTATCAGTACTGGTAGAAAATTCACGGAATTCGGAGAGAGAAGGGGTGTGAAAAGGAGAGGGGGCTATTTTATTTTAAATCATACTATTTTTTGCTCATACACACAGATCTAGATGTAATAGAAAACTTATATAATATTTTAATATATTGCTTGTCTTTCCTCAATCAAGTACTGTTTAGAGTCAGGTGCACTCGGCCGAAACAAGGGATAAAAGAGCACACAGGGATTGTGAAGGAATTTTATTTACAATCGGTATGGTGGATGCATAAGCTGGATCCTGGGTAAACGAAATGTATTTTCAGACACTTTAATAAAAACAAATGGAAGATGTAATAAAACAGGTTGCTGACGTAGGTCCTTGATCATAATATTACATAAGTATTAAATATTGGGATTCAGTTGTTTGGAAACGTTTAAGGTCAGAACGTAAGAGGGTTCACGATTCATGGCCTGCCACTTCAAGTCACAATGGCGACGCTGTGTCCATGACCGCGCAGATGTCTGTGCGCTCTGCCTCGAGGATAAATCGGCTTGATTGAGAACAAAAACTTGAATCATTTATGCTGTCTCAATTGCAATTTGCAAAAGGAAAGGCAAACCGCAAATGGTAAAATGCGTGACAAGCAGGAAGGGAGATGGTTTTTATAAGCTTTTTAACCTCCTGTAGCGGTTGTTAACTCAGCTGTCCACAACCGTGGTAAAAAGATAACATAACGGGAGAGACTTTTCTCCAAAGTTGGTATATTCAAAGTGCGGATGTCAGTGACGTTATTTGCCAAATAACCTAACTTATGATTTCTTCTCTTTTTAGAGGCACAGGATTGAATACAAATAACTTTTCAACACTTCTATATGATTGTATTGATTAAGTCTACAAATGACATGATAATACTGAACATCAATTATGGCATATGCAGAATTGTTCGCCTGATTGCGATCGTTCGCGACTGCTGACTTCCAGATCACCGAGAATACAGCTCATTTGTCCAGTAATTGAATTATACTCAAATTCCATCCCACAGCAGCTATTGAGATCCTACAGGATGACCAGGAATTAAAACGGGCAGATGCGTGGACCGGTAAAAATTAAACTGCAACATTATTGACTCAATATTTACAATTTTCCTGTGCGATTAATGTCAGAGAGGACTTAACTATAGTCTGTTTGCTACCGCAGCCAGGGATTCCTGACATCTACTAGTAGCTTATTTTAACCCCAAGAATATAGAAGAGAATACTAAAACTTAGGCTTTATAATAACCTGCTGCTGTTTTCTGGCACAATCTTCCGACTCAGAAATTGGCAGATATTTAGGACGTTATCTTAGCTTTATTTATTATTATTAATCCCAACATCTGCTGGGAAAATGCAATAATTCACCAAGTAAGGCCAAGTTTGTGAAGATGGTCGTGAAAAAGAAGTATGCGTACTCATGTTGTCTTAAAAACAGTAAATTATGCAATTGCGTTTCCAGACCTATTATAATTAAAAGAGGCGTGCACACTACATTATGTTGTACATATATTTTACAAATTATACAAAAAAGTTGAGTCAATATAAATGCAAAAGTCTATAGATCTGACATTATAAACCAATCCTCACGGTGGTCTGGGGTGACCTTGGCTTCAGCCTTTTTTGACATGGAAACTTTCTTGTCAATGGATCCTCTTCCCTTTCACAATACTCCTTTACCTCTTCTCCCTCCCTCCCAAAAGAATAAAGAGAAAGTAATATAACAATTGACTATTAATAAACAGCTTTGCCAGTTCTTTTTTCTCTCGTCACTGCTAATGGCTTAAGACCAGCGTAAGGAAGGGATCCCATATTGATCTCTTTGGGAATCCCTGATCTAATCAGTCAGTTGTCAAGGACTGTAGCCAGTTTTGACTTCTCACAGACAGATAAGATAAGGAAAGATTTTGCAGTCACGATCCTGCACCAGTTATAGATCCTTTGTAGTTTAAAGTTGAAATTCTAGAGGGAACTTTCTTGTAGGATTGATGAGGTCTGGAATGTTGCACTACAGTAGCCTTGCCTGCATACTCGAAAGTCGGTCGGTCACGCTGTAAATGTAATTTTGGTTTTGTTTGTTTTTGCATTGTCTTGATGTTTTTTCTTTCATAACGATTCTCGTCCAACCTCGTTACCGAACAAGTTTTTATTGTCTGCAGTCACATATGAAACAAAGCAGTATCAAGGATCCAAAGAGATCATGATAGCGTCTACCTAAGGATGTAATCGTTTGGTATGTGGACCTGGGCGAATACATTGTTCTTCCAAGATAAAGGTTTCTTAAGTCCTGACATTTGATCCGTCTTGATTATCAAAGCAGTGATAGATGTATTTGTACAACGTAGTTTGAGGCAGTGCGAGGGGCTATACTCCTGTTATATGGAAATGTGATATAGCAAAATTCCACCAAGATGCGTCCTTGCATATTGTTTTAAGTTAGTCAGCGAGAGAAAATGTACCTACTTGCTTTACTTAGATTATGCTATGAGGAATGGGTTTACACACTCTGAACAAACTGATCCGGCGAGAAGGGATAAATGTAGTCAGCACACTACCTCCTACTTACAGTTGTGGGACTTTATCTTCTTTTCGCAGCTGATATAAATATAAATTACAATGACATCTGCACTTTAAAACCAGTCTCTGTATTCTTGTTCTGTCCTGGCAAGAACTGAAACATTCATTGTGTAGTAAATGTAAGATCGTAAAATCATCATTTTATGAAAAACTGGTCCTATCTTTTATAAATCTATTGCTGGTCGCTGGCATAATAATTCCAATGTCTTTCCCTTTTCTCTTTCAGCCCCATCATATAGCTTTTAGTAATACATTGAATTTGAAATCTGCTAAATCTTTATATCACGAAGCTTCTGCTCCTATTCTTGTGTTGATCTGGCATGTGGGAAATCCTTGGAAAGTCGCTATCATTTCCGATGATGAATTTTAAGAACAAAGAATGGGGTGTTAATTGTTCGTTTTTTTTTTTTTTCGCTCAGTTCACAAAGAAATGAATTTTGTTGCTATTGTTCTGTTTTGCTTGGTTAAGTTTTGGCTTCTGATGAAGAGATTGTTGACTGACCAATTTTATGAAAAGCTATGACAAAGCTTTGAATTAGATAAAGAATCGGGCGTCTTCTGACAACTGTAATCCCTATTTGTCAGTGTGGGGTTGAAAGGATTCACAGTGACACTTTATTTATTTATACTATTCAATATACATACGTTAGTCAGAGACAACTGCTGTATTCATTAATTGAATCATTTTTCATAGAGGCAAGAGCAAATGAAAATAATGACCGAAATACCACGTTTCACTCTCTTGTTATGTCCAAACTGGATATTCAGAGAAAATATCAGAAAAGCAATTACTCGGACTATTCCCCTCCCTCTCCTCCCCCCCCCAAAAAAAAAGACTTGCTTGATTATTTGGGTGTTGTGTGTGTGTGTGATTGTGTGTGTGTGTGTGTGTGTGTGTGTATGTGTGTGTGTGTGTGTGTGTGTGTGTGTGACTGTGTGTGTGTGTGTGTATATTTTTGTTTCATTTTTTTTTTGTTTTTTTGTTTTATTACTATTTCTTTGTTTGCTTACTTTTTCATGGAGAATTTCAAATAACTGAATATCTCAACTGTTTTTTTTTTTTTTTATCATTACAGGATATGAAGGATGAGTTTCTCATGTATGATGATTACAATGTGGTGGCTGTTGACTGGTCTGGAGGTAACCAACTGCCTTACATTCAAGCCTCGGCCAATACCCGAGTTGTGGGTGCACAGATCGCTCTGGTCATCAATGAACTGATTGTGAGTAATCACTTCTTTCACTGTGTTTTTCTTTCTTTTCCTCGGCCCAGTTCCAGTTATCCATACTTAGGTTTAACACGACCCTTTTTACGTAGACAGGCTATGAGCAAGAATTTCTGAACTCAGCTTTTTTCAAATTAATTTGATACAGTAATTTCATGTTACATTTATTTCCATTTCCCCTTTAATTTATTCTTTTCTTCAAGCTTTAACTTTATACGGCTTATTTTATTGCTTGCATCTTGTTTAAAATCAGCAAATTCTATCAAATATTGAATGATCGGAACATTATATTTGCTGCTGAGATTTGGTTGTCGCTGAGGGATTACTGTAATTTATAAACAAAAAGAAGGGTGTCAAATAAATTGTCAAATAAATTTGTAGCGATTCATTGATTGGAACTTTATGAGAATGGTCCGATGTATACCTGAAACAGTTCTGATACCCTTCCTCATCGTACTGACCCTATTAGGAAACAGCAAATTTACAGTTCATATTATAGTAGTTTTGGAGTGTTCTATAGTTAGAACTCAAATGAAACACAATCCCAATATTCTTCAGCTCATGTATAATGTTTTAACCAGAGAAAGGGGTTTTGATAACCCGAACTTTAGAGCATGTACATTGAAACTTTAAATATGATTTAAAACTGATCGACAACTTAATGTTATAAAATTACGATTTGCAATGCCTTCTATAATGCTTCCATTTCACGTAATTGTATAATCTGCTGGTTAACCATTGCTGGATTCGATTATGACAAAGTAATATCTTCACTGGTGCCTTCAGAATTTAAAAGCCACTATCTCTTCACATTAAATAATAACTGAATCCTTGATATTTCTCAACAATAATCATTCTGACTCTACTCACGCCACAGAAAACCAAGAATACGTCAGCCTCCAGTTTCCACATCATTGGGCACAGTCTGGGTGCACATACTGCTGGCTACGCTGGAGAAAGAATTCCAAACCTGTCAAGGATTTCCGGTATACACACAGGACGTAGAATAATAACTTTAGACAATTAACATTTTTCCCATCGTTTTCATATACCCATCGCTAGCTTTTTTTTTTGGTTTTGACCGATCTCAGGTTATTTAACTGTGTGGATGTGTAACTGGCATGTTTGTCTGATTTAGAATCTGTCCTTCAAAACTTGCCAACATGTTCTGGTTGCCATGAAAACGGCTGCCATTTTGGATGTTGCCCGTCCCCCCCCCCCCTCCCGTTTTTTTTTTCAAAATATATCTTCTCATTACCACCATCATGTATCGTTACAAACCCTGCATGTCATTAACATCTAATATCTAAAGAGTTAACTGGAATTTTTTTGATAGGTTTGTTTTTTCTCCACCCCCCCCCCCCCTTTTTTTTCATGAATTTTTGAAAGTGTCATATGTCAAAAATGTACAAAATTGGCTTTTTTTTCCCCTTCAAAAATATCTCAGAAAGTAAGACAAGCACAACAAAAAGCTTCAGCCATTTTGGTTATTATGCCAGAAAAAAAAAAGCGTGTATGCCAAATATGATGAAAATATGTTGGTAAGTTTTTTGTGGAAATAGAGACATTTCCTTTCTTTCACTTCACGGAATCTGAATGAGCAAGCTCCCCAATCATTTTTTTTTAAATTATTTTTTTATTTAGCAGTAGAAATCCTCACAAAACTCCTGTTGAATTTAGGTTAACTCATGTTTTTAATATGAGCAGAAAAAAGAGGGAGTTTACTGAATTTTTACCAAAACAAATTCGACATTTTGACCCGAAGCTGGGAAATCCAGGAATCGCCCCCCCCCCCCTCCCCCCGCCCCTTTCCCTTAAGGAGAAAGTGAATTTCAACATATAAAGTGATAAGCTTACTTTTTCTCTTTTCATATGAAGAGAACGGCCACATTCAAATTGCTATCTTTATTTCTTCATTGGAATGGTACATCTTAAACCATACAGGATGTGTCCACAGCCGAGACAGTACAGGAACTTATACTTGTCATTTAAAGTTGACAATCTTTATAAGATGCGTGTTGCCAGTCATAGCTGCGTGTTTTTACTTTTCCGGTCTTCATGAATTGGTAGCCTTAACAAAAAGTTGCATCTTTTCAAGGTGGCACACTTTGTCCCGTCCTCCAAACTAACACTATGCAACGTTACAAAAGCAAAAGCTAAAATAATTATCGCCCTTCTTGATGTTATAAGCTGACAGAATGCAATAAAAAGATTTTATTCCATCATATGACATACTTTCACCATGTCCTAGAGTAATCATCAACCAATAGGGTTCATTCAATGCATATTATGACCATCAAATTAACTACAGACGTCTTTATAAACTAAGATGATTGATGTCTCAAAAACTTAAACTAATGTCCTCTATTCGTGTCGTTATGAACTTGGTTGCTCTCATACAGTAACCATCAATATCTATATTGAAACGTTGTCTCTCTGTATGTCCTAAGGTCTGGATCCGGCCGGTCCCAATTTCGACAACACTGACGTCGTGGTGAGACTGGACCCAACTGATGCCGTTTTTGTAGACGTCATGCACACAGACGCTGGCATTGCCCTTAGTCTTGGTAACTATTAGCCTCTTTTTTTTTTCTATCTTAACCCACTGAGCCCAGAACCTACTGCAACGCCTCTGTCCTAGCTCCTGACCGATTTAAGCCTATTTTTATGATATACTACATTTGAAGTGAATTCTAAATTCTAATGTAATTGGCTATCGTAATTGGCCGATAAATAATACAATGTCGTCTTGTTCACCTTGCCCGGGTTTTCAGGGAATACATGGATTTTATTTGTCAGCTGTGGACAGGCCTCAGGATGTTACCCATCCTGTTATCGCGATATGTTATAGTTTATTTCATATATCATATTTCTTAACCTGTCCTGAAAACACTCCACGTCAACCCACAGACAAGTTTCTCTATGTCTGGTGTTATTCCTGTATCCGTTTAAATTTTGAAATGTAAGAGAAGACAGTAGATAATAACTTTGTACCATTTTCATAGCATTCATCATTATGGAAATGTCAAAATGTCCCAAACAATCGCATTGAAATACACATCTAACATACTTGCCTTCCAAAAAAAAAAAAAAAACATCTTTCCCTTGCCTCCTGATGGTCATAATTTTCCGATTTCATTCTTACAGCTATTGATATAAGAGATAGAAACAACAATACATGTAAATAGCTCTTTGTTTAAACAAATCTCAAAATGCTTCATACTGCCGTTTTCAAATTCAAGCAATTAATCCTTCATCTTTTTGTCTCTGTTGGGTCATATACTTCAGTGATAGCAAATTATAATATGTTTGTTTGCTTGCTTGTTCGTTTGTTATTGCTTTGCCCTACAAACATCACAAACAAGTCATGTTTTGATTTATTTTATAATAAAACCAGGAATACTGTCGTTGTTGACAGCAGATACCAAATTTGTCTGATTTGAAGTTTCACTTATTCAGGGCCAGAGTTCTGAACAAAAAATACTTGATATTTTTACTACAGGGCTGGGAATGAGAGCTCCCATAGGTCATGTCGACTTTTTCCCCAATCTGGGCCATGATCAGCCAGGTTGCTCCAGAGATCCTATTGAGAACATTCTCAACTATGGATTTGTCTCAGGTACCTTTATGTCTCTCTCTTTCAGTCTCCCCCTCCCCTCCTCCCCCTCCCCAAACCTTCTCTCTCCCTCCGCCTGTCTATATCTCTCTTGCCGTTATTTCTTCGCACCTTTTAATGTTTTTTTTTTTCTATCCCATTTATTTTGTCTCCATTTTCAGTGTCTCCTTTTTTTTTTTTTGTCCCTGTGGAGATGTTCTATCTCGGTTATCTTCCCATTGATTTATTTCAATTTTGTAAGAACACTCCACCTGATATAATGGTGTCATAATGCCTTCCTTGTTTGCAAATTCGAATCAGGTTTTTGTGTAGCCTATGCTTTTTTTTTTTTACCGCACCCAGTTTACGCTCAAAACAGAAACAATGGGCCATGCTGTTGTATGTTTATTTCAAATACTTATTAATTTCTTTCACCAATTTGGTCATCAGAAGGTGTTTTTGTTTTTTTCTTTGCATGGCTCTTTTTCTTCTTCTTCTTCTTCTTTTTATTTTTTAACCTATCCAGTCTTCACATCACTAACATTTAATGTCACCTGGAAAAATAATGAATTACCTATGATTTTCATCCTCATCTTGCATTTCCAAGGAAGTGTTGAGGTCGCAGCCTGCAACCATCTGAGGGCCCCCAAATTCTTCGTTGAAAGTATCAACAGCCAGTGCCCATTTTTGTCTTTTCCATGCGACAGTGAATCCAACTTCGAAGTGAGTAGATTGTCTGGATAGACTTGGCAAACACAGGCAGTCCTCTAAGGAAATTAAGCATATCGGGCAATGAAGAAACAGCTTATGAATAAGTTTTAAATGTATCTATGGTCTATTTTCTATTACACATATAGTAATCAGATACCAGCACTTTAGGAATGCGAAAGAATGAGAAATAGCAACAAGCAACTACTAGAACAAACGTGAAAATTACCCATCTGTCTGCGAAAGGTATTTCAGGGATTTAGTGCCTAATAGTCCTTCTCCTATCACGATATCCGTATGTTGCACTTGTTGTTAAAAGGAAAAAATGATCCTATAAAATTGTTGTTTCATGCCAAACGTGCCGGATAAACAGAGATTGTGAGTTTTCGTTGAATAAATACTTCGCAACGGCCACATGAAAAAGGCTAAAAATTGATTCTAGTTCAATAGATTTGCAATGCATTTAGTTCAGGCGCTCAGAAAGCTGCTCATCGGATCTTAAACTTTCACGAACGATTAGAGGAGCTGTCTTTCTGTCTAATGTTCTATTTCTCAAACATCACCTGCCTTTTTTTTTATATTGTCCACAGAACCACCATTATGTTTTTATCTATTTTTTTTAATTATCCACAAACGTATTAATAACTTTTTTTTAAAATTGTCAGTGTAACCATCAGTGTCTTTTTTTCTTTTTTTTTTTTTTTTGTATTGTCCATAGAACCATCAGTGCCTGTCTTGTTCTGGTGACGGGTGTGGATACATGGGCTTCCATGCTGACAAGAACATCCCTCCTGCTGGGCATTACAACAAATACTACCTGGCCACATCCGATCACAAGCCATTTTGTGGTAGGTTAACAACCTTTGTTGTGTCCATCTGCTCACGGCATTTCAGTGTGAATCTGAGTAGTTGTATAATGGGCACGTCTTCACTTCTTGAGCCCTATCTGTGAGAAATAACAGAATAACCAGACAAAGGCAATATCAGTTAATACTAAAAAAATTAATACTGGTTATGCAACAGTGGTATAAACTCTTATGTCAGATGAGTATTTCTATAAAGCTCAACCACCTAAGCAACCATCAAGACCAATAGTAGAAAAGGACATATTTGATAAAAGTTAATAGCAACGCATAAAGACACTCGCATGAATACTAAAGGCATGAGGCTTCAGGGTGGGTCAGGGATCACTTGACTATGTCACATAATCATAAATTGAGAATTAGGACATACGCTTGGAATAAAATATTGCACATGTCTAAGGAAACTAAAGGGAGTCATCATGTGACTTTACTGTGTAAAACTGCTACTCGTCAAAAGAATAGGTTGAACGGTTGATGAACAATAAAAACGATATGATGCAATATGTTCCTAAAAACCTTGACATTGGTAACAAGAATAACCTGTGGCATCTGAAATTTGGATTTAGTGACTGAAATTGTCGTCATTATAAAGACCTGTCTGAGAGAAGGCATTACTTTATCCGTAGAGATGCTGATACAAGAATCGACCCAACAGAGGTATTAAGTGTTCCCAACACCTAGAGTTATGGGTGAATCAAGGACGATTTAAATGGAACAATTAAACAATAAAACAATAACGTGAACGTCGGTTGGGGACAAAATGTTGCACACATCATAGGATCGGCCTGAATGGATGTGAAGAACGATATTAATACTAGGATACTCTCCTACAGTCATATAACTATATCTGTGTTCTATAAATTTTCTACCGATTTTTAAATTGTTAAGTAAGATTTCTGTTTAAAACAGGATTTCGGGTTACAGAACAACTTTAACAAAATGATAAAGAACATCAATAATTTCATACTAACTGACGTGATTGGGTAAAACTAATTCTCGTAACAAACATAAATTGAGTCATCTGAAATGTGCATTCATGATAGAAGTCACAGTAGCTGTGAAGTCTGTCTGAAAGAAAGTATCTTCAAAAAAGACATTGATACAAGGGATAGTCAATGCACGAAGTATCATCAGTGACCTAAATAAGAAAAAACATCAAAATAAGCATCCAGTAATATGACAGAGAACTGCCTTCGTACTTGAAAAACTACTTCAATTTCCACATCCGATCTAGACATTTTTCGTTAGATGAACATAATTTATCTTGAACTGAAGGTCCAGGAGTGTTTAAATATTTTTTCGCTATTAGCAACCTTCCAAAACTGATTGATGTGGAAAACCAGAGTGATATTTTTTAAATTTTTTTTTTAAATGAGTATGTACACCATTTATCAATTTATTTGGTCCACCCATTATAGCACAGCTAAAAAGGTGCATTGAAACTACTTTTTTTTTTCTTCAGAATATCATTTGGATTTCACAGTTAAGTTCAGTTCCACTGGCACTGTGGAACCTGGGGTGATCAAAGTACAGGTTCAGGGAGATACTGGTAGTACTAGTCAAATGAATTTGAATGAGTGAGTATGCAGATGTTAGTGATCTATCTATCTATCTATCTATCTATCTATCTATCTATCTATCTATCTATCTATCTATCTATCTATCTATCTA
>JBCAUA010062756.1:0-25239 GCA_038406235.1 Peronia verruculata
TTTCGCTTCCGCGTCCGCCCACCAAAAATTCGCATCCAAACACGGAAGTAAACACGAACGTGGAAAGGATCTATATGTCAAAGTGAGTTGAGAATTCATTTCTTATGTGTGAAATAATTGTGGACAATTTCCTTCTCCACCTAGATTGGGCATTTCTGCTTCTCTCTGTGAACAGTGACAAAAGTTGAGCAAAATTTCAAATGAGACGAAACTTGCTGCATAAGGCTGTTTTTTTATGTTGTTGTTGTTTGTACTTCTTTTTTTTTTTTTTTTGGTCTTATTTGTATGTACTGCTCCAGATTTATTATTTTTTTAGTGTGAATCTAGCTTTTTGTCTCAAGATATTTCAGGGATGTCAAATTTCCTACTATAGTAGGATTTCCTCCTTTTTGGCTGTCAGTAATTTCTCTGTTGGCCAAATCTGGTATTATTTACCATTAATATACTTCAGTTTTACTTGTTGCCAAAGAATATACCAGGAAATATTCCTACTTTTTCATGTAGACATATTGACATCCCTGATATTTATGTATGCATGTCTTATAGGTGTTTACCTTTTTGCCTTACATTGTGTTGTGAACTCATTATAATTGTTTGTCTCCACTGTTACACAGTGGAAGTTGATTCCAATGTAAGGTATTTTGACAGATAGACAGGACATATGTCTCATGGCCAGTCAGAATGAAAGGTATGTTGATTTTTCACTGTATTGGGTTTTTGTTATCACGTGAAAGCTTATTTCATACTCTTTCAGATGGTGAAAAAAGTTTTGAGCTAGCTTTATTCTAGCCAGAGATATTGTAGTTTAAAGAGACAAACCGGGACCCCCCGGCAAGGACCGAAATTCCAAGAAAATTGAGTTTAAATCGACAGTCTAGTGCATAAATCTACATACTTGCCTTCCATTAAAACAAAATTTTTATTAGGAAATATTTATAAATTGAGGGTAAGACCGATGCTATCATGTTCAGAGATAAATGCACTTTCGATTTCTGCAATAAAAAAAAATTCAATATCTGATCCCCCCTCATCATATTCAAAGCTCGATTTCTCAGTTGTAGCCCAGTGACTTATGTCACATTTCGACTGGCCGCGACCCATATTTCAAAACCTGTAGACCTAGATGTATTTGGTTTTACCCCATGTATTTACCACTCTATCTCCTTTTACATAATATTTCTTCTGCCATATTTACCTCGGAATCAAATCTGGATGGTTTCTGCCATAATTTGTTTTGTCATTTACTTTGAAAACATTGTCATCAGTTTTGTTACTTGTTTTATTGGTTAATGCAAACTCTGCTGACATTGTTTCGATGGTTCACTGCTTGAGCACGTGCTCATTCAGATCTCACAAAGTCAGTTGTAAATTATTTTCATCTGCTTTTTTTTTTTTTTTTTGTTTGCTGATGGTCATATTATTGATTTGTTTTCTTTTGTAATAATATTCAAATCATACCATACAGAAAAAAAAAAACAACAACAAAACGCAGGCTGATTGGAGGAAATTGTTCATGTAAATTGATAGTGATATTCTGATTATTAGAAGAGAACAGTTTTTGTGGGAGATTATTTATGTATGGCCTAAACCGACACTGGCTTGCTTGTGTATTGCAAGCGTGTGCACCTCGTTGTTGGTATTTTTGGATGATTAAACTGAATGTTACTCAAAGAAAATATGTTTGGTATTTTGAACGCGTCCTATCAAACATACAGTCCAGACCAAACACTCTCATGAGTTTATTATTCAGTTATCATTGCCTTTTTAGAATAAAGTCATACCTAGAAAGTTTTTTTTTTTCAGCTTTATGTAAGAAGAAACAAAGATCCTTATACAACAATCTGGTAGGCCAAATTTAAGATGGATGCATTCAGCAGTTTTGAGTCCCTAAGCCTTTTATGGGTTTTGCTGCAGATTTACAGCACAGACTAGACTTAGGCATATGCTTGATTTAATTACTTGTGTGTGATTCCATTGTCAAATGCTGTCAATGGACAATGAATCTCACTGATATGAAACAAATCAAAGTGCTAGTCAGGGAAGAGATTGGTCATGCACAAGGCAAAACAAAAAGTACGATGTGTATATACACTGCTCAACTCGGTTACCAGAGGAAATCTCTAGAGAAGAATTTTGATAACTGAGCCCTTACCGAATAATGAATGAGATGGACATGCAATATTCACTACCTCCTTTCTGTGTCTACAAAGTTCATGTATTTCTCTATGACTGCACAGCAAAATATCTGACAACTGCAGTATAATTTCTACTAATTACAGAGATGCGGACTTAATTCTTGGATTGAAATCTGATTTGTTTAGATGAATTAGGTTTTGGAATGTGTAATATTTCTCTTATTTTGATTATTCTGTAGGAGTGTAAGATGGAAAAATTGTGGCATATAATTCTCTGTGTGAGTTTCTCTTAGCTCTGACATAGTAGCCCCTTTCACATAGGACCAATATATTGATCATGTTCGATTTATCATGACTAACATTGAGATGACAGAGTACATGTAGTAAGTTTGCTGTAAAGGATTAGAATTAAACAGAATTGTGTCTATCACCTGTCACTGAGATTGTTTCATCTTGTTCCTTTGTTTGTTTTGTTTTCTGTTTTACCTGGATGATAGAGATGTTGCATTGATCTAAACTGTTGCAGATTATTCGTACATGGCACCACAGACACACAGATTTGTATGGTTTTAGCTTCCAGAACAAGGAGAGGGGCGTCCTAAAATAATGTCTCGCACCCAGGGCAAATTAGTCATAAGGTGTGCCGGGAGATTTCGAGTTACAGCCGTTGTTAACTACATGTGTTTTGCGAGTGAGATGCTAACATTTTTGATTTGTGTTCCGGAAATCGACCATTCAACTTTTTCCTTTCCAGAAAAAAAATAATTGGGGTATGTGCGTTGGAATAATGGCCGTAACTCACAGCCGCCTGCAGTAACTTCTGGCTCATTTGCTCTGGGCATAAGATGTATTATTTCTGTTAAAAAAAATTCAATTTTGAACTCTTGTTATCTCTTAAAAGTTCTGCCTTTTATGAATACAGAAGTACATGTGGAGTGATTCTCATAAAATTTAGCATACATTGTTTTCACAACATAATAAAAAAATGCAACTAATGCATGGCCCAATGATTGTAGATGATGTCAAAGGAGGCCTGACATGAAATGATACAATTGCGTTTTATTTTAATTAAATTAGTCATGCGCACGTACATTTTACTTGACAATACCATGCATTTAATTCAAAATTTCAAAAAATATCCAGATGACCAAATGATAGGCATGATTCAGAAGCCATTCATTGAAGGGACTTTCCTCTCAGTATTATTTTTTTGTTTATCTTCGTCTTTTTTTTAACTTGAGGGAAAAAAAAAATGAACATCCACAAAAATCATCACTGACTACATATCAACACCATAGCCCTAATTTGAGTGATGATATAATCCAGCATACATGTTGTTGGATTCACCTGTTCATGGGTCATCCAGTAACGTACAAAAGCCAATTTCAGCACCAGGCTCAAAGATATGAGTAATTGCAGGTGTGTTATTGAGTAAATCAAGCGAGATCCTTGTAATAATAGGGCATGGTTATGGTTTTTATAAGCTTTTCAACCTCCTGTAGTGGTGGTTATTTCAGCTATCCACAACCGTGGTAAAAAAAATAACATAACACTGTTGTGTTGTGTGATTATTAATAGGGCACTCAGCAACTTGGGTAGATAATAATATGTACATAAAGCTGGTCAGAAATGCTGCATCTGTAAGAAAACAACAAAACAAAACAAAACAACAACATCAAAAAAAAAAAAAAAAAAGATTTAAACCTGATGGATAATCAAGACATTTCAGAAATATTTGGAACACAACTAAAGTTTCAGCGCACATTCGGACACTCTTTTATCCTATGTGAACTACATTAGCAACTGAACGAAAGAATCTGCATAGGATTCTATGTCAACAAGCCAGTCACTACTAAAACACACACATCCACACACACAGAAATAAACACAGCTATAGTTTCATTTGTATTAGTGTCAGCCCCTTGTCCCATAATCACCTTCGTTAATTTTATCTCCAAGATGTAAACAAAATATTGTGTTCTAGTCCCCATGGACCACATGTATTGTACATGCATTTCTATGACTGCCACTGGTCTCAAATTTTAAACTGCTCGAACTCGTACAGACAAATACACAGCCAATTGAAAAAGCGAAAGTGGAAGCGCGCCGTGAGAAACTGCCGACTCAGGGTAAAGTGCCGGCTGTACTAGAGGGAGCTCTAGAACTACTGACGACCAGACTAGACCCTAGCCAGAGTCCAGAATTACCTGTTGATGCAGTTCTTGCTCAGAGTGAAACTCAGAGCCACATTTACTAGAATATTTGCCGCCACGATCAGTTGGCCTACACCCCCGTCTGGCCTTGTACTCCATCGATCAGCTGTAGCCCCAATCTGTTACAGCCTGTCTCTGAATAGGTGAGTCTCGTCATCAGCGGTGTTGATTATAATCAGATTACCATGCGTGGTAATGACAATCGACCTTTCCTTCCTATCAATAGTATCATCCTATTCATTGGCCACACACCTGTCACACTGTAATATCCGACAGGAAGGAGAGAATCATTAGTGCTAATCAATGTAGAGAACAACAGATCAGATTGGTTTAGATGTGGACAGTGGTTTAGAGCTAGAACTAGATCTATATGGTGAATCTATCCATCAATAGACAGGACTGATATTTTTGTCAATCACAAAAATGAAATCACTTCTTATGGTTTTGTATATCAAATGAAATTAAAATGAAGAAGACATGCATCAGACATCTAGATCTAGATATATCTTTACGTGCGAGTTCAGCACACTCTTGGCAGTGGCCATCTTTCTTTGAACTTTACTCAGTTCAGCAATATGTCTGCTATTTGCTGTCTGAATGATGACTGAAGCGAGTTAGTATATTTAATTAGCACAGAGAACTCACTGGCTGTGTACTCATTCCTTTAATTTGTTTCATCATGGACTGCTGAAAATTTTGAAGATGTAATAAATGAATTAATTTAGATCTATGGGTGTAAACAAGACGTCTTTACTTCAATCTCCAGAATGGCCAAAATCAGTTCAAAGAAGAAATCTTCACTTAGCTTATCCGAGAAACTTCAAGATGCAGATCAGCTGAGTAATGGCGACGAGGGCCATCGAAATCTGAGGAAGAGGCAAAAACTTAGTGATATGGAAATTGTGGTCCCCAACACAGACAATGTGGAACAAAGGAGCAGGAATTCTAAGGTGTCTCACACAAAGATATCAACAGCTGTCGATGCAGAGGAAAATAAGACCTGTGGAGAGAGCAAGAAGTCACTGGTGTCACACCGATCAAGAAAATCAATAAGCAGGAACAAATCAAACGAAGGGCTTGAGGATGGCAAAGCACATAGAAGAAACGTTAACAAGCCTGCGGAAGAGGATTCAATGAAGAGCAAGCTACAGCCTGTTGGTGAAATGTCCACAGTTGGTGCAGGTACTTCTCGTTCATCACAAATTTTTCAGACTCTGAAAGATCGGCTTGAGAAATTGAGGAATGGAGCGAAAGCTGCGGGGATGTCCAAGTACATGAGAAACCAGTTTGACTTTTTTGGAGTCAACGTACCACAGATCAAGGCAGCCTGTACTGATGTAAGTGAATAATATATTGTACGCAAATCCCTTGGCAGACTGATGAGACTATTGTAATGTAACAGTTGGGTGATATTTGCCAGGAATGTGCACTACCAGAGACCAGAATAATATTAAATTAATTTATGTTTTTTTTTTTTTATTATTGATAGATAAAAACAAAACCAACTTTTATCCTCCCAAGACTTATGACTCCTGTCCCAGTCTGATTTAAACTCGGAGTCATTGACTTGTTACATTTCCATGGATGATTTGTTTGCACTTGTTTACCAGTTTTGTATAAAATGAGTGGCTTATTGGGAGAAGAGGAAACACAGTCTGCCATGGGTAGATTTCAAGTTGTTATTAAGTTTTACATGTTTTATTTTGGTTTCATTTTGGAGATTTATATTACATGTATTTCCTGTGTGATATATACCATTATTCTTTGTATATCATGAAATGCTGGAATTTGCTGACAAACAAAATATTTTTACCTCAGAAAGCCTCACTTCAAATGGGCACAGTGGATTTGAATTGTAAGGAAACATTTCCAGTTATAAAAATGGTGGTAGAATATTTGATAAGTTTGTAGGTGCAATTAATCAGAATTTTCTGGAGATATAAATTAACAGGGTGTACAAAATTTAACACTGCACTGTGTCAAATTGAAGAGACAGTTTTGAACAGTGATCTGATGAGTCAGAATGTGTCAGCTAAAAGTGGGTATTTTTAAATTAGGCCTATATATGTATATATTAGTTATTCTGTTTCATTCCCAATGTTTCTCAGCTGTGGAAAGATATAAAGGTACTGACGCCTAAAGAACTACGATGTCTAGCCCAGCTGGCATGGGATTCAAGAGAGAGAGAGCTCCATTACTTTGCTGTCAGCCTGTTGGAACGAGAGAAATTTCGATTGTATGAGGATGTGGATTCTCCCAGTCAGCGCGCGCAACAAACATTGTCTTTTATAAAGTCATTCCTAACAACACCAAACAGAGCTTGGTGGGACAGCGTGGATCCTCTGTCAGCTAATGGTATTACATTGATACTGAAAAATTACAGTAAATAAGTTGCAAGATTATGGTGCTGCACAAAGTAGATAATTTTGTTCGACTAATCAATGAATCATAAAGTAATTTTGCATTATTCCTGTTACAGAATCATGATTCTTACTTTCTGAGAGGATTTTCCTATCTACAGTAATTCTGGTTCGTTGCAAGGAAGCCAGAGAGAGAGCATGAGAATTTCAGATACAAAATTTTCACCATTATAAACTCTTAGAATTATTAAATCGGTCACAGCGATGCTTTTCACCAAGAAAAAAATAGTCATGCTTTAATGTGAGCAGACACCATTTTAGACAAGTTAATTTCAAGAGATATTTAATACTGTGTTTTATTTTCATTTCTGTACTTAAAATTTCGTGGATGATCTTGTTTGAATGTTGTTGTTTTTTTTTTGTTAAGAGATTCTCAAAAACCTGGACAATCTGTATTTTTTGTTTGTTTGATGAACATCGCCAGTCGTAGGACCTCTTGTACAGAAATATCCTGATGATCTCCTGCCTGAAATGGACAAATGGAACGTCAGCTCAGACTTTTGGCTTTCTCGTGTCTCGATACTCTACCAGCTCAAATTTAAAAACACCACAGATGTTGATAGGCTGTTCAGGTAAGCATGTATGCCAAAAAAAAAAATGAGGACTTGTACCACCATTTCATCTACATGCTAACTACTGCCAAACAATTTCTTCAACATGTATTTTGTCTGGTCAGATATAATGACTAGATATATTTATACATCTTCATAAAACTGAGCAAGGCAGTGATAGTATGACTAAAATTTTTGCATTTAACTGCAATTTTAATCACTGCCAAGTGACAAAATTAAAACCTACATATACTTATTAATTTAAATTAACGAATTTTGTTAGCTTCAATGATAGATACCTAGATGTTAATGATTGTTTTTTTTTTTTTGTCTATTTATTTAAAGTCTCTTGGCTAGGGGAAATCTCTGAATTCTTTCTTCATCATCCTCCGCAGATACTGTTTGCAAAGAGCTGAAGATAAAGAATTTTTCCTACAGAAAGCCATTGGTTGGGCTTTGAGGGAGTACGCTAAGACCAATCCTGGTGCTGTTTACGGCTTTGTCAAGAAACATGAGGGGAAACTGTCAACTCTGAGTAAGAGAGAAGCTCTCAAACACAAGAAATCATAGACAGCTTCTGTTTCTTCATGGGCATTTATTCAATGCTTCTTGCCAAGTTATAAAAATTATGATTATAAATTTTTTTTTTACTTCAAGAGAATTTTGCCATACTTTAGGTCTTGGGTTCATTTCTTGAATGCCTTCCTTATGACCCTGAGATTTCTACCTCATATCATTGCATTTTTGTTCTTGGAGAACATTCTAAAATCATGGCCGTAAATGTTACCCACTTTGTTCAGCTTTTTGTTTTCAGCCGATGCTAAAAATATCCATGGTCTTGTCTCATGGTTTGTGTCCTTTTCCCCCAAATACTCATCCATTCTGATATTATACTTGTGACCTTTTTACCCCTGAATTCTTTGACAAAGCTGATGCCAACCGTGAACAATGGATAGAAAACTTAAAAATAAATTTTGACTGTTTGCCATGAACTACTTTTACTGACAATTTTTTTTTTTTTTTCTTTGTCTTTGAATATGAGGGGTGAATTTTGTTTATGACACTGTGAATAAGATCCTGAGATACAACAGTATACTTTCCGCTATACGTTTTATTCAAGTTCACAAGTATGGAACAAACTGATGTCATAGAATTCAACATATGAATGTATTATGGAAACCAGCATATTATGTTAATCTACATATCCAGATTCAGACCTTGTCTATCTATAGGTTGCAGCATAATCAATATGTATATATATACAAGTCAGAAGTCGCACCGAGCAATGAAGATATACGGCTGTTTTCGGTCATTTGTAAATACTTTCTGACTAAGATACTAATTTTTTTTGTTTTCACAAGATGACAATTTAACTTATTTTAATCTGAAAAAAGAAATCATAGTGGTATCATATTTGGTATCATAGTTGGAAAATAGTAAAAAATGGCGGTGACCTGAACTCAACCGGCGCAACTTGCGACTCATTTGCCCTGGGCGCTAGACATATTCTTTCTGGTGCCATGATGCAGATGTTGTCGATTTTTGTCTTCTCTGCCCGTTACTCTTCCCACCAAGTGTGAAATGCATGATCTCTTTTTTATATATCGTGAGCTCAGTTCTTTGTTGCCCTATCTCCACTTTTGGGCTGTATTTGGAAATATGTATGTCATATGAGAGCGGGATAGTATTAATCTATGTTAATGTCATTATTTCACGGATCTCTGGCTCAAACAGGTAGATTTTGAAAATTATTTTGTCCTATCTCCAGTGTGCAAAAACCCAAAAAATCAGTTTTCTCAAAATGTGAAAAATGGAAATGGAGCAACAGAGAACTGAGGTCATGATATGTCTATGTATAAATTCAAATCAAAGATAGATCTGACCATATGTTACTTATCTGCTACTCATGAATTTTCAGGTGCGAGAACTTAACTTATGTGGTGTTGTGAATATTTCTGGTAAACATTACATTACTGTTATGTGCAAATCACGTATGTGGGTGCCAAACCTATGGAAACAGATCAGGTTTGACTGTTTAATAGGGCTTTCCAATATCCTGGGAAATTCTATCAACCCCTGACCTTGGCCTTGCCTCATTCATAAGTTTGCCTCACTTTTTGGCTTGACCTTGTTATGGTGACTAAAAATCGTTATGAGTGGTCGATTTAATAACTTGAAAACTTGTTGAACCCGGACACCCTCCAAACAATAATAGTAGTGAGTTTTGTTAATGATTTAATTACGGAGGACAGCGTATGATTAACTTCTGGCTGGAAATTCCTGTTGGGTTTTTCTGAAATCTTGTGTTTTACTATTTTATGTGCTATTGTCTGACCAATATGTTTGTTCAAGAATTTTGTGGCCTTTTTAATTTTAAGACTGAGCAAAATGTGAAAGAGAATACATGTATGTCCAGTTTAGACTCGTATACAATTACATGTATGCTACTTACATTCGAAGTGGCTTTTTAATTTACCACACAAATGCTATATTTTATTCAAAATATACTCTATACATGTCTAAACAGAGTTTTATGAATGTGGCATTAAATTAATTGATGGGGTTTGTTATGATAAAACTGAGTAATTTAGTCACTGTGAATGAATGTGTGTAACTAGCTTTGCAAAAACATGTCCAGGAAAGTAAGTGTGTCAATATCCATGCATGGGGTAAAACATGAATTATTAGCTACCGTGAGCTATATTTTCAGCCAATTAAGTTACTTATAAGACAAACATTGTAAAGATGGGAAAAATCACTTTTTCTCCGTGATTTGAAACAAGAAAAAAAATATGAGACAAAATTATCACTATGAGGAAAAAATAGTTTCATCATATAATGAACTGCTGTGAATTTTCTGTCGCTTATGTTTCAAGTAGCAAGAGAAAACGTGATTCTTGATCCTTCTTTATATTGTTTGTCATATGGATTGCTTGTATTTGGCAAAGGGAAGTAACTTAGGAGATGATCAAAATGGCTCAATGTCCTACTGCTATTCATACATAGCACACAGTAAGTTTGTTCACACCAAATGCTCAAAACTGTCAGGAAAACACTGCTGTTTTATGCTTTCAATCACCAAGAACTTGTTTATTGTGTCTGCATACTGTTTACAACAACAGAAAAAATCTGCAGAGAAAAAAACATACAGCCATGAACATATACTGTGTTGAGGGGGTTTAACGCCATGAATGTATACTGCTGTAAATGCAGTATGATTAGGATGAACTTGAAGAAAATAAAATCTGTAGAAAAAACACAAACAGCTATGAATGTATACTGACGTAATTTGCAGCATAATCAAAATGAACATAAAGAGAATGGCCGAGCATCTAATTGCGAGAACATTCAAGACGAGTTTACTGCTGGAATGTCTATGTTGTTATACTTTCGCTGGTTCGCTGCAGGTGGTCACGAACAGAAAAATTTGTTGATTTTAGTCAGCCATCTGACATTTGTATATCACATGTAACAAAAAAAAAAAAAAAGCTCACAACAAAATATGAATTTCTGCAAAGGCACTTACATCTGAGAAGCTGTAATAATAAAATTGTGTATACCACTACACAGCATTCAAAATACACACATACATAACAACCCAACATTTTCATCTTTGGCATTTCTAACTCTCAAACTTGAGACTTCAGAAACTGGAAATGAAAAAAAATATATATCAATAAGACAGGTGAGGAAATCACACACCTGTACATATGTGGACTGTGCCAGAGGGTCATGACCCTTTGTTGTTTACATCATCACCTTCACCACTTTTGAAATTGATATGTTCCTTTCTTTCCCCCTCAGGAGGTTTTTAACTTATCTTACTTTTATCTTTTGTCAAAGTGCGAAAGTTATTTGACCCAAGATACAAGGAAAAATTTTATAATCTCTTTGAAATGTTGACAGTAATGATGACTCGATCTTCTATCACAGGCTCACATGCAAAAATTGCATTTTCAATGGAAAGAAAAAAAATTCACCTCTCTTTTCTTATGTGCTTCAAAAAGTTCCATCTAATTCTGTCATATCAAATTTTGAAAGAAAATATGAAGAGAAGGGGAACATTTCAGAAAAAATTCCAAAAAAGAAATGACTAGTAGTGACAACAAAAAAGAAAAAATTAAGATACTGAACACTAAGTATTAATAACTGATTTGGTTGTTTGAGCAGCGATAGATTGTGCAAACAAGTGAAATGTTAAACTATTTGAACATCAGAAAAGATCTTAAAATAATATCGGTCAATGCCCAGTCTCTCCTTGCACCAATTTTCATGTTCTGCACTCTCAATCAATAAATCTGACAGCTCTAAGCTCCCACACTGCCTGGCTGAGTACAAATTAAACTATTTTTTTTTTAATATTACAAAACAATGAAAATAAAATGAAATAAGAAGATATTGTGCCACAGCTGGGAAGACCACAAAGAACCTCAAGGTTGCCATAGGCCTGAGCATTAGCAAATAACATGACAAGCAATCAAATCAACGCCTACATGAATGATGTTTCCTGTTTAGCCAAATCGTGGGGGGTAATTACTCCCATTACAGGCTAATACTGTAAAGAAGTTATAATTGCATCCTCATAGTGAAAACACCTAATAACACCAAACAATGATTATCTGACAGTAATCGAATGTGGATCTCTGAACATTTCTTTCAATAGTTCTGTATTTCTCCGCACTGTTTTGGCACACAAGAGCAGCAGCTGCTCTGCACATAGAAAAATATTATGTCTCAACAAACCACGTAATCAGTATTTTTCCAAAAACAAATATTAATATATTGATTTTAAGTCTGTAGTTCTCCACTTCTAAACCAACGCTGTTCATTTGTAAATAAACAGACATGCCATATCTGGTAATACATCCGAAAGTTGACAAAAACTACATAGAAAATATCTTCATACTAACTCCAACGTTTTCAAATCTTCAATGTAGACCTTTCCATAAATACATGACAATAGATAAGCTCACAATGCCCAACATTTCAACATAATCCTTCCAGTAAACGTCATATATTCATATCAAGTTTCCGAGTTTTCAAAATAACACCTTTATCACCAGATCCTATAACACTTCTCTGATAACTTACACACAAACTCTAACATCATAGTGTCTAAGAAAGTCCCAAGATTTCCTCTGTGTCGGGATCTATGTCAATATCATAGAAACACGGGCGGGTCGGTAAGCCAGGCATGGTGCTCATCTGGGAAAATATGGAGAAACAAACATTACATCATTGTTCAACTACACACGTTCTTGATCTGCTATGTTTTTTGTTTCCTCGATCATATAACTATTCAAGAAGCTCTACAAAAGGAGTTCAAGCTAAAATCCTATTCCAATGCTGACTCTCATTTCATCTGATTCAGAAGTGCTGTTGTTTTTTTTTTTTAATAGCAAACCATTGTAAGGATATTTATTGAAATTTCTTAACAAAGTATTTGTAGAAAGAGCTGGATTCAACCTAACCAAGGAACACTGATAAACACAAGCGTGGTAAGCATATCATATCAAAATCCAGACCATTGCTAATTCTAAACCCGACATCAGATGGTTTAATTTATCATTCCAAACAAAAGTTTTGTGCTAGCCCTTATTAGTCCTCATCTAGCTGAATTCAAGCTATGGGCAGCTTGAGTACTTTAGTCAAATGAGTGACCTTGTGTAGATCACTGCTGACCATATGCTTACATTAGATGGCACAAAATTGTCATTTTGAACAGAAAGATTAGTGCAAGACATCACAGACCCTAGCACACACCCACGGGCAACTTATGCAAGTACTTAGACAGACAGCCTTACACAAACTATTGGGCCATGGATGGTCTACAGAATATCAGACATGACACCATGTAATTATGTGCTCATCAAATCACGAGAAACAGGAATTTTCAACAATTTTTGTATGCAATTTTCTTTCCCCACAATACCATCCATGTTTTTCAATAATGTATATAGAGATAAGAGTCCAAAAAATAATTTATCAACAAGACCTAAATGAGAATTGATTTTTTGCTAAATTTAGTTGCAGCAACAGGTCATACCCATCGTCCCGAATTGGAAATCTACTCGGGAGAGCACAAAAATCTTTTTACCAACAGAAATACAAATAAGCTCTAATGTTTTACCAATAACTCAATAAAAATGCTTAAAAAAAACTGATTACAGTATATTTCATTGTATCACATCTCATATCTATTCTGCAGACCAGTCTCTGCGGACACAAAAAGATGATGGTCAGACTTACGGTTCCGATGAGAGGATAGATAAAGCCAGCGCCAATGCTTGCCCTGGCTTCTCGGATAGGCAGAGTGAATCCAGTGGGAGCACCTTTCAGTTCTGGCTTGTGTGACAGGGACAGGTGGGTCTTTGCCATGCAGATGGGCAGGTCGTTGAAACCCTGGACACAGAAAACCAAAGTGTTTGTTTCAGAAAGTCAAACCATCACAGAAAATGTGTATTCACACAGATGAGTGGTAACAATGACAAGCACAAATTTTTATCACATTGTGGGGACACATCACAGACACACTGGACAACATATCAAACATCTCATTATAACAAAATGTCTCCTGGCCAGTTGAAATGAGACATACGCCACTGGACTTAAATGAATACATCAGGCTTTGATTTGAGGAGGGGTGTTTCACATCAAATTTTTTCATTGCAGAAACCAAAAGTCCATTTTCTTCTGAACAAAACAATATCGGTCTTACCCTCGGTTTGTAAATTTTACTTCATTAAAATCTGTAGGCATGCAGATTTATGCGTTCAATCATTCATTTAAACCCGATTTTTCTTGGTATTTCTCCCCTTGTCTCTTTAAACTGCAATATCTCTGGCTAGGATAAAGCTAGCTCTGAACTTTTTCCATAACATGAGAGGGTATGAATAAGCTTTCACATGATACCAAAGATCCCATAAGGTGAAAAATCGCCATACATCTTATTTTGACTGGCTGCGAGACAAATGCTCCCAGCAACTGTTGCTCAGGAAAAATTCAATCCAGTTTTTAATTCTGACGGTAAAAAATTCTTGGTATTTTTTTTTACCTTGTTAACACAACTCTTCATGGTTTCCAGATAAAAGAATTTTCATCACAGATGATTCAAAAAGCAAAACTGCCTCATGAAACGCTGTCAGCAACTTAAATGGAGGTCAGAGATTATAGTTACTTTCAAAAGTATGAATGACTTATTATCCCTCAGCCCTTGTTTAGCTCCACGCCCGGTCAGCTTGACCAAGTTTTATTTCCTCATCTGTGAGATCAAGCTATCTACAACATTGTGCACTGTAATTTTTGCTTTCACTTTGTGCACAGACCTCCTTGCAAGCAATAAAATGTGTGTTGCAGTATCACGATCCAATCTGACAAAAGCCTTTGTACCTGTTTCTTATAGCGTTCAATCTGCTCCTGTGCTGTAGGCTCCAGTTCTATCCCATCAGCTCCGTAGATCTCTCGGGCAATTGTCTCAATCTTCTTCTCAATACTTTCCTGCAATAACAAAATAATAATACAATCAGGTCAGTCTATTTCTCTTACAAAGTCAAAGCTTGAAATATTCCCCTCACATTCCTGCTCATGTTTTAGGTGATCTGCAAGTCATGTAACTGGGAAAAATAAAATGCTCATGCCAAATACTTTGACTATTGTCCAATAAAATGCTTCATATTTTTCTTCCCCAATTAAATCATTAATCATCGTATATTTAGGGCAATTAATAAACTCTACCTCGCACATATTTCTGTGTTTTGACCACAATCCACCATGCCAAGAATTTATATTTCTAAAAAATTCCACTGTGTGAGATGTCATTTACCTGACATTTTGCCATCAAATCATGCTAAGCATCAATTATACGAAGAAAAAGAAAGACCTCTTTTGTTCTATCTAAACTGGCATTAATGAACAAGTGTTGACAACAAAGTTCTGGTCACTTGCAATTATTTTTCTTACAAACAAAGAGACAGACTGCCGCATTGAAAACCTGCATCAATCACCTTGACATCATAGAGGAACCTGAAGTTGCTGGGCTGTCCAGTGGCCCTGTCTACAGCTGCCGCCAAGTCCGTGGCCCCCTGACCTCCTTTGGCCCAGTGATGACAGATCACAGCGTCAAATGCTCCGTTCTCTCTGGCGATGCGCTGCACAAGCTCCAGCTCAGCTTGGGTGTCAGTGCTGCAGATCACAATATTCATATCAAACACATACTCTTCAAATTTAACTTTTTCTAGAGTGTTCCAAGATCCCCTGTCCATGATTTATTTCATTCAAGACAGCATTATTTATTACAACTTATTCTACTGTATGTCGTATTTCTATCATTTTCACTGACAATGGCACTTGTCTCTATATTTGGGCAGACTTGGTTTGGTAACAACATGTACTTCACAAAAATATAATGTTTGCTGCTTATTTTTTCTCTGTCTGTGACGGCTCAGAAATATAGTACCAGTACACAGATCTGTCAGAATACATGGTCTAACAGCATGGACAATTTATATACTTATATGTTGTTTTGACATCGTTTTATGTAACCTTACGTCCTTAGTAATACATACTGACTTACATTCCGATGCATACAATCCATTGTCTCACATAAACTGAGGTACTGAGTTTAATAACTTCATCTTTACTAAGCTATTTTCATTTCTACATGACAGTGGAAAGACTCACGCAAAACCATTGACAGCCACCACCACAGGCACTCCAAACTTGTTGGCATTCTGGATTTGTTTGATTAAATTACTGCAGCCTTTCTCCACCAGGCTCAAGCCCTGAAACAAACATTCTCACACTGTAACTTACAAAACATTATCAGGCACTATGAACACCATTTTATCAAAACTGAAATGTTTAAAAAATCACTTAAAAGTTGGAAAGCAAAATTTTTAATGTGTATTTTGAGAACATGCCCATCTGGAAAAGTCATTTCATATTTCAAATGTTATGAGAATGAAATCTTAGGCAAAAGAAGTTGTCTGTGATAGTAATCACATCGCAGCTTGTGAGTGCTTTATTGAGTACATTTGTTTTGGAATTAGCGATAGGGCTAGAAAATGAATTCTCTCTAGTTTTCAATGAACAAAATTCTGCAATGAAATGGCCTATTCTCCTGGATTGTCAAAATGGTATGCATACCTCCTCCACGTATTCTTTGGGCAAAGGCACTCCGGCTGTCACTGTGGGTCCACCTCCGTGCATCTTGAGGGCTCTGACTGTGGCCACTAGCACAGCTGCATTAGGTATCAGACCAGAGTAGCGACATTTGATGTTGAAGAACTTTTCCATGCCAATGTCAGCACCAAATCCAGCCTCAGTCACTGGAGCATTACAATAGGGTCAGAGCTTGGGTTGACATACAATTCCACGAGAATATGAAATGTGTTTTGCTGATTCAGTTACAATTTATAACAGCATAATAAAAAAAATCAATCACAATGTATTAATGATGTACCTGTTATTTTGTGATGTTTTTCTGTCAATATTGTATCTATCTGTGAATGCTGAATACCTTTAATGTCAATGGATATTAAATCTAAATTTTCACCTTATCAAATCTCTTCCTGTCTTGATCTTTCTAGGTTTTAAGATAAACTACAACTACTTCTTACTGAACAATTTGACGTCATATGCATCGTACTAATTCTAAACAACTCTACGAATGATTTCACATACCAATTAGACATTTACCAATCCCTATGCAATGAAGGGCAGATTAATGCAGACAAATAAGCAGATGTAAATGTCTCAACTAACCAACAAAGCCATCCTCTCCCACCACTTTGAGAGCAATTTTGTCTGCTAAGATTGAAGAGTTTCCATGAGCGATATTGGCAAAGGGGCCAGCGTGAACAAAGACTGGGGTGCCCTGAAAACCATAAAACATGTCTTGATGTATTCAACTTAAATTCACCACAATGTAAACATGCAGTGAAACACTACTCTATCATCTAATCTCTCAATTTCAGCTTAGGATTTCATATTTACAATGGAAAACTGGTACGCTCGACTACATGAAATTTAAAACAAACATGCAAAAGACAGTATACAATATTAATCAAATAAAAAAAAAAAAAAAATTCTCCAAAAAAAGAATTCTAAATGTAATATTTTTTGTTTTGTTTTTTGTCTTGATTATTTGCAAAAAGAAATTGAAGCAATTTAGGCACAAAATTAAATTACTCACCTCTAGAGTCTGCATAAGATTTGGGCGGATGGTGTCCTTCATGAGTACAGTGAGAGCTCCACCAACACCCTGTTGTATAAAAACACAAAATCGTCCAATAGATTTCATCCAGGAAAATCAACTGACAATTTTATTGTTACTAACAAATTACCCGCTTGAGATGATGTAGATCTTAACATCTGTGAATCTGAATATCGCACAAAGAAAGGAAATGTAACCCAAGATCAAGTTATGAACAGTTTAAAACTGTGATATAGAACACAGCTCTAATTTGACATCAAAGGTGAACCATAACTTCCAAGAACCGGAGTTGGAAGTGACAGGCTCACTCAAAGATTTAATCTTCTCAAAGTCTCTCTTTTCCAAATATTGAGAGAAAAAAATTGAATATTATATCGATGTCAAATTAAAAGCTTATATTACAGACAAACGTGGATGAAATTATTGTAAAAGCCTTGTTACAATGAAGACTGCACAACACATGAGTCTGATAATACTAACAATTCTACTTTAAGCTGCTGTCTCTGAAAAGAATTGCTGTCTCTAATCCTTTCCATATGTGTCACCATGGATATATCTATCTTTCTGTTTGAATTTTCAACACCTTGAAAACCTCTATCTTCACAATTCACAAAAGAACTACTAGTAACGAACCAAGTGATTAACCCTTTTCAGAGGTAAACATTTTGGGGATCAGACATAAATAATTTTTGGCCAAATCAGGTCTTACAGATACAAAATTATTTTGATCATGAAGTATTAAAATATAAATAAGCAAAGCAAAAATTCTCCCACAAAAGCGGGTCAAGTAAGAATCACAAACATCGAAGTATAAAATTTAAAGTGGGACATAGTTACTGAAAGATCAGCAATATGTCTGTAAGGGTTTCACAATCTGTTGATTGGTCCGTAATACAACTTAAAACAGATATCAGACACAGCAACGCAATGCTGTGTACGGACAGTGTTGATGTACTGACCAGGTCATCAGCTGTGATGGGGTCACCGCCCTTGCTGCTGGCCACTACCATTCGGCCCAGCCTCTCCCTCATGTCGCGTAGGTCAGTGGTCAAGGCCAGCACTGCCATGATCTCGCTGGCCACTGTGATGTCATACTGGGTCTGTGAAGGGATGAGGGGTAGAGAGAGCAGAGGGATCATTGGTAAGACCATTCCAGAAGTGATAATCAAGCAGGGTCTTACTTTTTCTTTCAAACGTCTCCAGTTTACTGAAACTAATAATTATTATCATTTCAGAGGTCAACTACACAGAAAACCACACCTTATATAATTAATCTTTAAGTTTTAATTCACCATGCCCTTATGGTTGAAAGTATTAGTTTTCAGATAAACTTCAGTAAAAACTTTCTTGCAAACTATGTATCTTTCTGTCTAATGAAACTACGGAAAATAACATGGCAAATAACAGTTACCATTTGGTCAAATTCAACTGTTTCAACATCTATGGTTTAAACAAAATACACAAGAATACACAAGACACTACTGATATGTGAAAACAAATTTTAAATCAAAACAAATTTCTTGAGAATTAAAAGACATTTTACCTGTTCAGACAAAACGCTTGAAATTCAATAACTCAAGTAAAACTTACTCCCCAACAGACAGACAGACAGACAAATGTTAGTTCACATACATCTCTTTCATGTCCTTTCTCCAGGGGTCCTCTTCCAACTGTAATTTTGCGGAGGAATCTGTCATTGGTGTCGACAACTGGACAAGAGAATGACAAAACTACGTGAAACAACCATGTGGCTGTACTTTTCTCATGCAAATACAGGGTACATGCAGTCATAATTCACTTTTGAGACACTTTACATTCTCTATATGTCTTTCAACCTCCTGATGGAGGTTATCTCGATTGAGATATTGTCATATAATACCCTCCATTAATTTACAATCAAAACTAAAAAGTTTAGAACATCACTTTATAAAATGTTATGTCAGAGGAATTAAAACCACATAAATTTGATGACCTATTCCAGCACTTCTTTCATTTTTCATTCTTTTCTTCCTTACCTAGGTAGTCTACTTTCTAACATTAAACTCACAGACTAATTTGTAAGCAATTAGTTTGCGATTAAGGTGACTGATTATGTGCTTGCATATCTTTCACACCCAGAGATCATGCCAGTCCACTTCAACTACATGTGTGTGTCTAGATAAAAATCTAGATCGACACCAAACGTAAACGCACTCAGTGTTTTTTAAGGTACTTTACAATAATTTCCTGATCAAATAAGCTATTTTGATTCCACAATGTACATCAGGTATGTCCAGAGTTAGGCCTGCAGGCCAAATTTGGTTAGTGTGCAAATTTCATCTGTCCTGCAGCCTCCTCGCATGCAAACATAGATTTTTTAAAAAAATTGATTAGGACTATCTACTGCAGTAAAGAACTCAGTGTCATCCTTCACATTAGTGCTGGCAAGTTATTTCACAAATAATTCATTCTAATTGACTAATTCAATATTTATGGTTTAAAGAGAATGTTAGGTTGAATGGTTGGCTCCCACACACTTCCAGCTAATAAGATCTGGCCCTTTTTCTCAACAAGCCTGGATACCCCTGATGTAGATCTACTGTTTCTTGGTAGATTATTCTAACTAGATCAGCCAGTCAGTCAGACGTTTTTGGGTCTTATTCATATTCTCATGTTCAAGACTCTAACAAAAATATCTGAAAATGAATGCAATGAAATCTTTGTTCAGTTCTGTACAAAACAGTGATGGTTTTGCATCTTAAATATGTTGGTTGTTAGGATTTTTACATATATTAATGAAAAAGCCACTACTCGGAAAACAATGAAAACCCCAAATCTCAGTAGTCTGTGAGTTAATCAGTTTAACTCACTCTTTGTCAAATTCTGCTTAAACTGAAAAAAAAAAGATTAAATAGAAAATATTTTTACACGTGAAGACATGGACTCAATGCAGTTTTTCATCCCGTGATTTACCAAATAAATCAAGCTAAAGGACACAACGAACCTCTCTGCCAGGTGATGGTCTCTTTGTCAAAATCAAGTCGGACAAACTGTTTGATTTCCTCTGGTGTCAGTTCACTGGGATTGGTCTTAGTGATGCCCAATTTCTGAAATACATTTGTTTGTTTTCCATAAACAAAAAATAATATTATTATTTTTCACTACAAATGACCAAAAAAAAAACAATACAAGTCAAATATATGATAATGAAAAGTCAAAAAGTTTTAATTCCAACACAGATAAACAGTAATTTGTATTATGACAAGCATTTTATGGAAGCCCAAATTGGTGTAAATGGTTCTGAGAAAAGGGAGAAAAACTTTTGCACAAAAAGAGAAGACTCACAATATGTGGTAATATATGGCAGATGATACTGAATGCTCACTAAAAAATGCTCACTGTATTTAATATACGGCTTAAAATATGTTTGCTGTGTAAAATACAAAACATCTG
Source organism: Peronia verruculata (assembly GCA_038406235.1). Classification (NCBI taxonomy): domain Eukaryota; kingdom Metazoa; phylum Mollusca; class Gastropoda; order Systellommatophora; family Onchidiidae; genus Peronia; species Peronia verruculata. The sequence continues at coordinate 20,965 of JBCAUA010062756.1, forward strand.
AACATCAAGGAGGATATGATTAGGTTGGTGTGCTAGCAAATTATTGCATCCGCTACCAACCAGTTTATGCCAAAGTTAATACTCTGGGCACAAGGCAGTCTGTGCATGGCATCCAATTTTGGGCATTGTGCAGCCGAGTGATTAAATGAACAAAACCAAATAAGGATTGTTAAATGAGGTTGCCTGTATAGTTAGTAGTGCTATGGCTGGTGTCAGAACCCAAAACCTCAAAATGAAAATGACACAGGCGTTATGGAATGTTGGTCACAGTATGTGATCAGTTATGCTGTTTGCATGTTGCTACCTGTAGTCTTCTCATCTGAATGGGACAGAAGGCTCTGCCATGTTTGTTTTCTGGCACCAATCTCTTGAACAAAGCAGCATCGGACTGAGTGGCCTCATGGAACATTCTGGCCTCTATGGCCGCAGCAAGCAAATTGTTGGCCGCCGTGATAGCATGCAGGTCTCCAGTAAGGTGAAGGTTGAACTCCTCCATGGGAATGACTTGAGAGTAACCTCCTCCTGCCGCTCCACCTGGTAGAACAGAATATCCAAAAAGGACATCTTTTTTTGCTTTAGAAATGCACTTGCTCTAAATGAATGAAGTTTTTTTCTCTGATTAACAAACCTTATGTTTTGAGGGTGACAGAGAAAAGGAGACCACTATCATACTTCCAACCTGGAGGGTAGGTTTAGGTTCCCTCACATAGCTTATAAGAATGTTTGTTTTGGGACGACAGAAAAATGACATAGTTGCAAATGATCATGAGCGCTGAGGTGTACCTAATGCAAATCACACAAGCTATTAAAATGCTGAGGACCATGGGAAATTGTTGTATTCGGCACTGATACTACCCTTGGTCAGACACGAGAAGAGTTGAGGAAGCATGATAAAGCAGGAAAAAAAATCACTTTACTTGTTACCACTCGAAAGATGACCAAAAAAACTGATAAAATTATAACAATTAAAGAAAAATATTTTCTTTATAACATGTTTTTCAAAAAATTATTCATGATGTATAAATCAAGCAAAAGGCGCAGAAATTATCTTCTTAACTATGTTCAAGACTTCTTTTGTCTGGCAAGAAGGATTAATAGGACTGGGCATAACAATCTCTCGGTGATAGCCTGTTTCTGTCAGATCATCCTATAAAGATGTTGGGCAAAGATGAGAGGCAGAGAGAACAGTTTTCTTTCCATAAAAGTATTCTGCCAGGAAACAATCACTGAATCATTACATGCATACTCAATCTTTGGTAGGGAGATAATAAAACCCTCTCCGTAATTCTTTTCTCAGTTCTCATCTAACCACCATGTTAATAAATCTAAATTTCCAAATTTATAAAGATTGTTTTCTGTGCTTCGTGAGGAACTATATTTTCCTTTACCATCGTCTCTTTATGACCTGAGAAGTTACAGTTCAGATTTGGGAAAGAGAGAGTGACCACGTCACCCTGCCTAGGCTATGCTTTCCCTACCTTACCTTTAATGCCAAACGTTGGTCCCTGGGACGGCTGTCGGACGCAGGCAAAGACATTTTTCTTCAGATGTGCACCCAGAGCTTGAGCCAGTCCTATTGTTGTGGTACTCTTGCCTTCACCCAACGGGGTCGGTGTGATGCTGAGGAGAGTTTGGGAAGAACGGTACAACCACGACAAACAGGATGAGAAATGGTAATGAAAGTTTCACATATGACACTCACAGGTGATGAGCAAACACAATGTAGGAACTCTTTTCCTTCCTTAGATAAATATCATTTGAGACACAACATGATGAAAACAGGCATTCGTCAAATTTAGATCATATGGAGTTAACGGTACCAATATTAAGCTTATTCATTTCACTTTTTGTGTGTGAAAACGTTTTTGCGCTATCTTAAGTAGAAGCTGAGATATTGCCAATTAAGATGATGGGGGTGGCCTGTTGCTACAGCTGTCTTTGCGAGAAAATGGCCGATTATTTTTGTAAATCACTATTAATCTTTGTTAGCCCCTTCCTATAAATTACAGTTTTTGGGCTTATATTCAATCTATTTAAGCAAATTCAACTCTGAAATTCATGTTTACATTGACATAGAAAGGTTCTGTGAAGAAAAAAAAGTGCATAAAAAAATCTTTCACTGTTGAAAAATATGTGATTTCTCTGATTCCCTCAGTCTGACAAATGCCTGATTTCATTGTGCTGGGTCTCATTTTTCCTTCCCGTATGTTAATGTGGATAACATCTAAAAGTCATATCTGAAATTCTTCCAACACGTGGTACAAGGAATGTACAGACACAGATAAGAAATGACAACTTTATTTTTCCACTGAAGTAGACGTTTTTTGTACAATATAAAAAAAAGTTTTGCTTTACGTTCTTCTATATACGTCTTTCAACCTCCTGATGGAGGTTCTCGTGATAAAAAAAAAAGCTGAACTCAAAATTATGTCAATAAAATTGTAAAAATTAAGCACAATGGTAACAAATATAGGCCATACATTCAATTGCATATCTTTTCATGCATAGACACAAAACTCACATATAAAAAGTCCCAGCATTCTAAAATAAGACCACAAGATGTTGCAATAAGATGGATTAAATAAGAATGGATACAAGGAAAATCTGAATGTGTGACAAACATTTTACCGAATGAAGACTGAGCAAAAATAATTGTCTGTTCATTTTCCCATCTGCATCTATACTGTCAATTGTTAAAAATGTTTGTTATTTACAGAGCCATAGATCAATTCAGTTGCTCTTCTTAATTTCTTGAAATAAATATCTTACTCAATAGAGATTTATTCATGTAATTGTTGATTAGTAAGTAAATCTGCACATAGTAAGTAAATCTGCACAGAGTAACACTTAAGTTATATGTTTGAGGCAACAAGTTCCGAAGCCAAATGTACAGCACTGGTTCCTACCCTGTCACTACAATGTATCGCCCATTTTTCTGTGATTTGAGTCTGTCCAACACTTTGAGAGAGACTTTGGCTTTTTTCTTCCCATACAGGTCAACTTCATCTGTCAGCAGGTTCACCTCACTAGCCAGCACGGAGATGTCCTTGGGAACCTGAGCCTTGGCAATGTCAATGTCGCTGAAAGAGGAGGGGGAGAAAACAAAAATGGGCTCAAGTCGCAAGATGATAACACCACATTAATTTTGTCTATGTCGGACTTTAATCATGTAATTGCAAAATTATGTCAAACCTTTTTGCCGAAAAGTAAACCTCTATCTCTACATGATCTATTAGAAGAAAATCCAGACAACCCCATGTACGTTTTCAGCGTGAAATCATTATGTGAAGAATTATGTGCAAGGCTTCAGGTTTATTTAACGCAAAAATGTGTGAACCAAATCTGGTGCTTACATGACTAAAGTTGGACATCGATGATATACTCTGTCACAAACTTGAGAAGGAATCTAGTTACACTATGATACCAATACTGTTCTTATGCTAAAATCCTTGTTTGTTTTGCAAACTGATATCACACTGCAAAACATCTAATAAGATGGTAGGACCGCAGATTATCAGAACTCATTTTCTCCACCTCTGGAATAAATTTATGCCCATCTGAAATTTTCTTACGGGTCACTGATATCGTTTATTAAAATTCATACAGTTACTTTACTGAGAAGTAATATCTCATGCACTAATAATCACAGTCATACCCTAAATATGCAAGGTCTGAGAAAAATAAAACTATAAAAGACCATTATGAAATATGACGGACTTGTAGTTTTGGAAAGTTACTAATATAAGAAAAAATTCTTTCTAAATTTTTCATATGCAGTTCTTAAATAAATTTTCAAATAGAACAGTAATATTCTACCTCTGTTGAGCTTCATCAGTTCAAAATTATCATTGCAACATTTACTGCACAAATTAAAAGTCATACTAAATCACGATGATGGACAGTTCCATACCTGGGCACAGGTTCTTTCAGATGTAAGGGAAGATACTGAATGTCCCAGGCTTGGGCCAGCTGAAAATGGAACATTGGGAAATTTTTTCACTTGTTCATATCTAGTTTGGACTTTTAAATGATGAATAATAATTCATAAAACAATTCTCTTCGATTCAAACTCAGTTACACCCTGATAAACCACTGCAGTATTATGTGAAAAAAAAAAAAGGAAAATCTGAACAAATTTATGTGTCTACAGACTGCAATGGCACTAAACTCTAGCCAATTTTCTTGACTAATAAATATATGTCTCGCAACCAGTCAAAATGAGACGTATGTCAATTTTTCACCATATGGAGTTTTTGGTATCATATGAAAGCTTAT
>JBCAUA010062768.1:0-11257 GCA_038406235.1 Peronia verruculata
GCAGGTAGAATCTAGATTCTAGATATAGGCAGTGCAAAGATCAGAGATAGATAAGTCTAATATTTTACCATTTTTCACAGACAATGGTCGATGTCAGTTTATCATTTTTGTCTATATCCCCGGTTCGTAGAACGGGAGACCTTGCTAGTCATTAATATAGAGATTCACCTTTACTTTCACCAAACCTTACTCTGGTAGACCGTTGGGACAACCAGCTCTCTACAGGCTCCTAAATTCATGATGTTAGGTTAGGTTTTTCTTAAGCTTTTCAGCCCTACATGAGGGATATCTCAGCTATCTCTTTTTTCATATTGTCATGTTGGGCTGCAGCAATGATTGTCAGCGTACTTTCTTTTTTTTAAGTTTTATAAAACCATATTACCCTCCCCCATCCCCCCCATCCCCAGCTCGATGGGGATCAACCTAAAATATGGCCAATTACTAAAATGGTCATGATATCACCCAGATTTATCACTCAGATATTGAAATGCTATCTCTTTCTTGCTATTCTTTTATCTTTCTTGTACTGTTCTCTGTAAAACTGCCTTGACACGCCCTGCAGATTTTGTCATCTACACATACCGTTTGTTTGTGCCGTTCTTTGCGATCAAAAGATCTTTGTAGCCCCGATGGCATACCAAATTCCTTTTCACATTATCTCATTGGAGTTGTAATCTCTCCTGGGAGATGCAGTATTATACATGCACGCATGCATGCACACACACACACACACACACACACACACACACACTCACACACACACACACACATACATACATACTTACATAAATATACATACACAATCACCATCTGATGCACACGCAATATTGGAATAGTAGATTTTCTAAAAAGAAAAGTGAAGAAAAACAAGACTCTCCACCCCTGGCTCGCCCATTCTCCCTTCCACCACCTCCCTAACTCCCAAACGTATCAAAATAAAAGAAGACGCAACACGCCCAAGGAATTATAATAAAAAATAAAACAAAGTGAAAAGAATGCACACTGTGTCAAGTAAACTGTGGCCTACATCGATGTGCTCTCCACTGATAACATGACCTGTGTGTTGTGAGATAGAGAGATTGTGTCTCACTACCAAATGCTGTTCGCTAATCGGCCTTTTTGTGTGTTAGTTAAACGCTTGGCTGACTAGGAAGTTCAGTCAATTCAACCCATTACCTGAAGCGATCAAAAGATAAGCATTGTTTGGCGGTTTCTTTTCTCGACATTTTAAAGTAAGGTTAGTCAACTTAATCGTTGTTGTTGTTGTCGATGTTGTGTAGAGTTATGATGATAGTGTTGATGATGTTAACGTACCAGCTGCGTCAGCGATGTCTTTTACAACTGAAAAGGGGTACGCTATACCCTACAGGACTGAATGCATTTATGTTATAGGTACACCTTCGCTTAAATACACCACAGTCAGAGTTCATCATGGTTTACTTAAATTCCCTGCCCATTCAAATATGATTAAATTTCCCGTCAGATGGTACGATAAACCATTACCTCACTTTTGCACAACTTCACATCACTTCACGTAGTCTGTGAAAACAACATAGTGAATTTTTTGACGAGAAAGATGTTTTGTTTAAGCAGAGTATGATAGATGTGACTCATAGCATCAAAATGATGTATGAAGAGACAGAAGCAATCCCTGCACCACCACAGATCAACACTGTGGTCTCCTTGGTGGAAATAATAGTAATAACAACAATAATAATAATTATGGGGGTGGACTGGGGAAGCAGGAGAAGTTAATTTTCTCGATAAGATCGACTTACTCAGCTGCTGGATAAAACAAATTTGTATAAATCTGAAACAGGATGTTTCAAAACATACAGTGTTTGAGTAAATTGGCCCCAGACTGCAAAATGGCTACCCAGTTGAACTTCCCTGCCCGCCATCTTGTTTTGATAAACATAATCAGTCTTCTTGAGCAAGCCGACAAGGCGGTGTATGTGAGGGGGGGGGGGGGGGTGGGGTTAGAAAGCCACCGGGTAGTAGTCGCCTAGTCATTTGAAATGCGTTTCTTTGGTCAGATAAGGAGAAAAGGTGAAGATCTGAAGCACCGACAATCATTATCTTCTCTATCAAGACTAGGCTAGTATCCAAATTAAAACGGTGTTTGAAAAACATCGACAAATCAATGCTGCAACAGTAACGATAGTTTTAGTTCTCTATAAATATTGACTTCTTGTAGATTGTTATATAACGCTGCTTTCGTGATCTCTTTTGTTGCCACGAAAACATACATAAGAACACGCAACGCAATAACACAGAACAACACTGTTGAGAATTTAATCATTATGAAAGCATTTTTTTTTTTTTAATAAAGGAAAAGAAAAAAAAAATGTGATACAAATTATCGTCTTTGTGGAAAATTCCTCGAAATTTTGAAGAGTCATTTTGAAATGCATGTAACAACAACAACAATAACAGCAACAAAGCCGGATTTCACTGTGTCTATTATGATAAAGACAGAAATGGGACAGAGATATATCTACAAGATAGCCTTGAAAGCGGAGTTACAAAATCATGATAGAGGACATACACTGACAGAGTCAAACCAAGCAAGTAACACGCGATGAACACTCTTTACAGGCTATACTTAAGATAGAAAAGCCTAAATTCCGGGCCCATTCCCCGTACTTATAATTATATGATGAAAAAACAAATGGAGGTGGAACGGTCCTTGACCTAGGACCTTTTGGCTGTAGGCCGTGCCAGCTCTTCAAGTCTAGGTTATTTTTTAAATTCCAGCTTAGAGCGTACTTGTTCAACAGGTATCTGCCTAGCAATTCCAACTGTTCTCTCGAGATGGCTGTTAGTCATGTCTACAAGCTAACTTACATATTGGGCTGTATTACGTTGTTGTATATGAAATATATGTTTGATCATTTTTGTATACCATGTAATCATGCTATCCCCCTGTTAAATCCCAAGACAATCAATCAGACAAATTAAACAGTTATTAGTAAGCATGGTTCAAATCCCACCTGGAGTCCCTTAGGAAAAAAAAGGGTGGGTGACGGACATTGGGAGACATGACCCCAGCGTGGCGGGATTCTAGAAGATGTCAGGAAGTTTAACGGCCGAAACATCAAATGAAAGGACTCACTCTTCCTCTGAAGATATTCACCTGTCCAGCTCCACCCGAGGAGTGTTTTCCTACCACTACTTTTGTTGTATAACGGCGTCTGTCTTTTTCACAAAACAGATGGACGTTAGGCGGACAGATGGTATCCTCATCTCGGGCTTAGTTATGGCTGGAACGGGGGTGATACTGCAGAGCATTAGTCAGGCAACCACATACTGGAAGCACTATGACCGATACCAATCCAATGGTCTGCAGTATAAATATCACTATGGCCTTTTCAAATGGTGTGTCCACGACATTTGTCAGACCTTTTCACGTAAGACAAACATGTGATTGGAATAGATTGATCAATGAATGGATAGATGGCTGGATGGATGGATAAATGGATGGATGGATGGACGGATGGATGGATGGATGTTTGGATCAATGGATGAATGGATGGATGGATGGATGGATGGATGGATGTTTGTATGTTTGGATCAATGGATGGATGGATGGATGGATAGATGAAGTGAATTGTGGAAGGACACTCTTTTATCTTCCTTTAGTTTTAAGCTTTGTTTTGTTTTGTTTGCTTATTCTCTCTTTCTTTCTCCTTTTTTTTTATCCCAACTTGGATGGATGGATGGATTGATGGATGGATGGATTGATGGATGGATGGATGTTTGGATGGATGGATGGATGGATGGATGGATGGATGGATGGATGGAGAGGTAGGCATATAGTTAGATAGACAGGTATAAGGACAGACAGACAAAGAGAAAAACATATAGACAGATAGATAGATGCCTTCCTATTCTATTTCTCTTTCAGCTCTTCCTGAGGAACTGGAGAAAACCCAAGGGTTGACTCTGACGGGGCTGACGCTGGCTGTGTTGGTCTGTGCTCTACTCACTGTTGTCACCATACAGGGTTGTAGGTGTCAGTTAAAGAGTCCTAGGCTGGGTGCTTTTGCCGGAATTCTGGCTCTGGTGTCAGGTAGCGTATGGATGAATGGATGGATGGATGAATGGATGAATAGATGCATGGAGATTAGAAGAATGGTTAGATGATGGATGGCTGGATGAATTCATGAAAAGATGTATGGATGATAGATCGAAGGATGAATGGGTGGATGGATTGATGGATAAATAGACGGATGTATGGATAGATGAATGGATAGACGAACGGATGGATGGATGGATGGATGGATGGATGGATGGATGGAAAGATGGATGGATAGATAAAGTGAATTGTGGAAGGACACCCTTTTATCTTCTTTTAGTTTTAAGCTTTGTTTTGTTTTGTTTGCTTAACCTCTCTTTCTTTCTCCTTTTTTTTTTTTTTATCCCATCTTTATTCAAAGGTTTATTGACATTCAGTGGGGCTATGGTCTTCGTTGTTCAGATCTATAGCAGTGTTTTCATGGGATGGGAGTTATACCTGACTATGGAACTGGGTTATTCCTTTGTGTTGAGCATAGTTGGCGCCATAGTGACAGGAATGGGCGGAATCTTTGCCTGGATTGGAACGAGCCGCTTGGCAGCATTCGCTAACAGAACTCCTGGACAGGTCATTTCTTCTGGCCCTTCCAACATGGCTGTCGTCTACAGCGTTGGAAACGCCCCTGGAGGATGCCACATTAATCTGAGTCAACCAAATCAATCTTTGGGAATGCAGCCTTACGCAGGGCCGATGTACGCCATCCCTCCTCTTAACTCAGGACCGGCAATGTCCCTTCCATCAGCTCCTGGGAACCCACCTCAACCATACGGATTTAATGGCTATGCCCCATCTCCTCCACCTTACAGTGAGGCAGCAATACAGAAAAATGAAAACTAAAAATGCCAGAATGTGTTTTCAAATGGAGACTGATTTTGCCTGTGTTTAAAATGAAGAAAGTCACCATTTCTTTGATTTTATAGCCACTGGTACACAGAACTAACTTATCTGTGTCCTAAGGCACAGCCACCTTGAATTTACCAACAAAAGTATAACCAGTCACTCAATTTTTCATAAAACCGTTATGGAAAGAGCACCCTTTAAAACCTTTTTTTCCATGTGCTTTCAAATTGTCATCGAAAAAGAAATTTGTAATATAATCATTATTTCTCGTCATTACACTTGTAAAAACTATTACTGTTGTTGATTTTATTTTGTTGTTTATCGCTTTGTTTAGTTTGTGATATATAATTTTAAGAAAAGTAAAACTAATTGACTAACTAACTTCTTTAAATAATTCTCATATTTATTATTGAGATATTTAGTGACTGACAGTCTTTATAAAACTAGCCAAAACTATAATAAGTGGAAAATGCATCAACGTGGTCATGCTTACTGCAATTAATTCTAGAGATATCAAAAAATACTGATGTGATGAAAAAGATAAAACGTGCAGTTTTGCAGTTTTAGGCTTGAGTGTGATATAGCACAATGGAAATGGATTTATGCAATGTTTATGGCTATATCCTAAGTGCTTTTTCAGTCTGTTTTATCCGGACAGACCCATTGGAAGTAAATAAAATCTATCGTTCTCAGCTTGCTGGTTCACAAACCTGGCGCTGCCTGTAAGGCGCTCAAAACCATATCAGTCTGGTGATAATATTCTCTGTCTATTTTTGGGTATCCATTTTGGCCTGGATCGAGTTAGGAAATATGAGTGGACTGCATTTCCCATGGTCAAAATGTCGGGACATGTCAAGTTTCAAATCCAGAACTGTTGATCCGTTTCCGACGACCTAAGCACTAACCACCTACACCACAAGGATGACCTCTCTTACAACCACGAACAATTGTTGAAATTGTTCAAAATGAAATGATATCGATAGGTCTATGCAATCCCTATTTGACCATATTAACCCTTTGAAATTTCTAGAGTTACAAGATGATCTGTGTGAATGAAATTGAGGTGAACCCTTTTCATTTGTAATTTTACTCAAGGCAAATTTTTTTAAACCAATTTCCTGGCAAAATTCATTGGTGACTAAGCCCCTTTTGTATTCTAACGTTGAAGAAGTCTTATCTGGCACCATTAATTATCGAACTGTGTTTTGGGCTGATACATCATCTAAAGAGTAATTTTCCCTTTCAGTTTCATTATTTGGGTGATCTATCGCCTAAATTATGGTAAGGCTTGGGATAATACTAGATCTAGTAAGGTGACATTTCACCCAAATAGGGGAAATTATCATTCAGAAGACATGTCCCCAGACATATCCTGCCGGCCCTGATATATAGATCTATTACTCTCTGTTTTTGAGACGTAAATCTAAGTCGATACTTGACACAGTTTCTGCTCACTATTGGCGTCCCATTGGCAAGTCCATGTACATAGACTGGCTGTCTTCTCCAGGTCTTTGAATCGCTTTCGTGCCTGAAATTATTGATGTTGGGTGAGCATGATTTATTTAGCGGTATCTGTAATCGAAGGGCAGGAAAGCGGTGTCTATCTTGATTTTTTTTCTGCCTTGTTTTAATGAGTTGTTTCCCTTGCTCATTTGTGATTCATATTTGGACGACAATGGAAACAGATCTGTAAGAAGATTATTGAGTTGACTTTATCTTCGGCTGTCATTTTTAAAATTTATTTCATTTTATTTATTTCTTTATTATTGTTTTGGCTAGACCTGCAAACCACTTAAAACTGGCATAATACCTGGTTTTCCACTAATCCCACGTTCTTGTGTGTTCAATCTTGTGTGCAGCTTGAAATGTGCAGCGCTGTAGTACTTATTTCTTAATCTGTGGGAATATTAAATTCTATCAGGTTTGTGATCTGATTTATGTGAGGCAATAGGACAACAAAAAAGGGGATAATATGAGCGTTCATAACTTTATCTTACGCCTCAAATTCTTGTCTACTATTGTGCCATTATTTTTAAGAACACAGTCCATGCAGTGTATTGGTCATTGTATATATTCTTTTAAAAGAGGGCAGCATTGGAACGCCACTAAAGATCTCGTAATCAGTTGTTGTTTAGCCAGTCTCATGTCTCACAATAATCCAGGAAGAACAGCCATATTACATAATGAATGTTCAGGATTTGCACTGTCTTTTTTAGTTTTGTACTCATATCCTGAAATTGGAAGATCAGTGAGCAGTTTGACTCGTTAAGCGATATTGATTATTATGATGACGATTGCCAAATGGGGTAAGATTAATCTGAGAATAAATTCCTGTGCTCTGAAATTAAAAATACTATCTTATGAAGATAATATGACTTCTTTATATGATTTTATAGTTTGTTGTTGTTGTAACGCTCCAGTTCGATGGCTCTACTTCAGGATCCTTTTCCATCCTGGGCGGTGTCAAGCAAGGCTGCGTCCTTGCTCCCATAATCTTTGGAATCTTTTTTTTCCCTTGTATTAGATCAAACTTTTAAGGAAACCGCATACGGAAGGTACTTACACACCAGATCCAATGAAAACCTGCTCAACATCCAGGGATTAAATACTGAAACAAAGATTCGACGTGTGCTTATTCCCGAGCTTCTCTTTGCTGATGATCGCCCACACCCAATCTGAACTTCAACATTCCGTGAACTCTCTTGAAAAGTCCTGCCATGAATTTGGCCTTACCATTAGTTTGAAGAAGGAAATCATGGGCCAAAATGTATAAAGTGCCACAGAACAAGATAGCTGAGCACACACTGAATGCAATCCAGGAATTCGCATACATAGGAACAACTGTTTCCAATAAGCTATCCCTCGACATCGAGCTCAACGAGATAATTGAAAAGGCATCATCAATATTGTCCAAACTCAGCAAAAAAAAAGTGTGGGAGAACAAAAGGCCAAAACAACCAAGACCAAAATATGCGTATATAGGCCCGTGTGCTATCAATGCCTTTATGTGAAGAAGAAAGCTGGACAACCTACACCTGCCAAGAACAAAAACTAAGTGCTTTCCATATGCACTGCCTGAGACGCATCTCCTGCATCACATGGAAACATCATGTTCCTAGCGAGAGAATTCTTGAGAAACAAAACTCCTCAGTATGTTTGCCATGCCATCCAAACACAGACTGCGATTGCTCGGTCATGTTCAGAAGAATGCCAGATGGTCGCATCCCGAAAGACATATGTACGGACAGCTCTCGAAGGGTAAGAGAATGAGAGGCAGACCAAAACTGCGATACATAGATGTCTGCAAAGGTGACATGAGATTCGCCAACACTGCAAGGCAGACAAGGGAAACCCTGACTGCTGACAGGAAATCTTGGAAATTGGCTGTCACGGTGGGAGTGAAATCAATCGAGGTCACGAAAATCCAAGAGTGGAAAGACAAAAGAGAAAGAAGTAAAAAATCCAAGCTCAACCAGTATCTTTCACAACCCGTTCAACTGCAATTAATTTCTGTGGCTGGGTATGTCTAGAGATAATGTGTCAAGTTGGCGATTGGTGTGAAAAAAAAAAAAATGAATCAAAAGCTAGATCTAGATCGAACATAATACAGGTACTATTATGTCTAATGCTATTTTATTTATTTTCCGTTGAAGCAGAGGGGGGAAACAGGTTGAAATCGTCAAATAGTGATTATAAGGCAGATACAACTTCACACGCAGACACACATACAAAATTGTTGAAGGAGGTGCGAGTTTTTACCCCTCACAGACTTTAACCACTGTCTGTGAATGGACGAGAAAGGCATTCCTTTTTTCAGCTGCCCCAGATGTGGGGCCATTTATCAAGGGGGGGGGGGGACCCAAAGATGAAGAAATCGATGATGAAAAAATCACAGTTACCTTAACACTTCTTAGACCGGTCAACTTTCTCCTCGCCTGAGTGGCCATTTCGAATTTTATATAAAAATGTGCAGTATATTGCGTATAGACTAACTCTAATTACCAGTTATTGTATTCTACACTGTAAACCTTGGTTTCACTTAAATCCAAGGGAAAGATTGGAACGCAGCTCGGGTTCTACGACATGACGAAATCAAAAGCAATGCCCAAAGTTGTATTTTGCAAAGGAATTGCGGGCCAGAGTTCGATTCAAAACTTTCAAATGTTGCCACAAGCTGCCAGAAACGCTCACGTTGACTTAATCGAACATTTTGTGACATGATGAACTTTTGTGTTTAACTCCAAATGATTCCATAATTAGGCCTAGGTGCAACCGAGGATGTTGTCAGACCGTTAAATCTCCATCTATGTTTTAAAAACTGTCTATCTGCTTTACAGAGAAAACCATTTTATTGTCTCGCTCTGTCTGAGAATACATCATTCTTGATAGAGGTGTATAGAGAAAGAGACGTTCTGAAACTTTGAAATTGCACACAGTGGGATCCTCCTTCAGCCACCAAAGAGACAGTGTACAATTGCCACACTCTATCTGCCATCATTTTCTCAAAAATCATGAGCCAATGGGATGAATGAAGAGACAAGATATTTCGAGATTTCCAACTGCGCCAAGTCTGACTCTTCTTTCCTCTTTGCTTCGAGGTTATATTACCACTGAAGGTATTTGCAAATCAGTGATTCCTTCTAATCTTTTTCAGATAATCGTCTGCAAGAAAAATAAATTGAAAATACCAGTATTACTGAGAGAATGAAGAATATACCGACTAGCATTATAGTGGCGTCGATTCTAGGTACATGCCGTCGTACAATAATATAATATATAATAATTGTGGTAATTATTATGTTACATATGGACTTTCAACCTTCTACAACATAAATGAAGTTCTGAATGGTTCGTGTAAAGATTTGATTACAAATTACAGAATTTGTTTCAGGAGTTCCCCATTATTCTAAATCTTCAAACAATTCAAAAATCTTTGTTGAAGAGCTGTTTTCTGTCAATCATGTTAAGTACCCACTGTGTGCATTTTGTGATCAACAAAGATGTTTATGGCATTAGATGTTCCGTGCTCTCCAAAGTCACGCTGACATACATGCTTTGTACCCAGTTAGGGTTACATAAATCCCTAATGTGTCAGCTGTTACTGCCTGGAACAGAGCAACTTGGTTTCGCCCTAAATCTTTTGTGCCTTTTATTTTCTTTTTACAAATGAACTGAGGAGTAGACACAGAGCCTTCAGTCGATGTAGTAAATCGTGGTAGTAGTATAATCAAGATGATAGTTGTTGTGGATGTGGGAGTGATTGTATTAGTGGTGGTACAGTAAACATCAGTGATGGTCCAGTGATATGTAGTAGTTGGCATATAGCATTCATGGTGAATGTAATGATGATTGAAGAAGTAGTGACACAGTAAGCATTAGTGATAGTCTAATGGTAGCAGTGATAGTTCTCGTAGTTGTGATGGTGGATGGGGATGTGATGGTAGTGATAGTGATACAGTAAACAGCAGTGATAGTTTTGTGATGTGTAGTACTAGGCCTGTAGAAGTGGTGGTGTATGAGAGTGATTGAAGTAAAAGTGCAACAGTAAACAAAATTGACAACCTAATAGTTGTAGTAATGATGCTGAATTGGAAGTGAATGAAGTAATCGTCTTACAGTAAACAGAAGTGATAGTTTAGTGATTATAGCAAGTAGTGATGGTGAATATGGGTGTGACTGAAATAGTAAAGTTACAGATGAGTAAGCAACAGTCATAGTCTAGTGATAATAACAGAGATGGAAGTAATATGCCTAGTGCTGTAACACTATAGTGACAGTAGCAGGTGCCATGGTGTTTGCAGTAACAATGGAGGTCGCAGTAGATTTAACGTGATAGTAATATCGCATGTAGTTGTTGTCGTTGGCATCCTTACGTCTGGAGAGACGATGGTGTAACGATAGGTTTGGGGATGGCATCTTCGAGAGTGGCTGAGGAGCCCCACCTTAGAGTTAGGGCGGCAGTCTCGCGAACAGTTTTTTGCAAATAAAGGGGGTTGGCACTGCCACAGAGGCTGCCCTTGCCTTTCTTCTTGCCCTCCTGTCTGCGAGCTGGTTAAAAAGAGAAGCTAAGCATACCAAAAAGATTTAAAAAGAAAAGACATTGTTCCTCGAGCATAGAGGGACTATAACTCGATCTACAGTGACAATCTACCGCTGCAGCCTAGGCGTCCCTATACCAGGCCGAACACCCGCGGTAGGCATTGAAGGCTGACTATTTACATCACCAGATTTAAAACAGCGTTTAAAAAATCAGTAAGAAAATGCCAAATTGTTGACCTCAACTAAATTTTATCATACAAATCATAACTTGGCAAAAATGAGACACAAATTAATTTAAAC
>JBCAUA010062779.1:0-11257 GCA_038406235.1 Peronia verruculata
CCCCCCCCCGTAAAAACATATAGTATTTTAATAACCAAATAAATAATTTGTTAATAATTTTAATTCAACAGTAAACACAATCTGCAGTAAAATTACTCAGCCGATTTAAAACTATAACAATCAGTGTCATCATCATTGACAATAATGAACTTGTTTTAGATTATCAATGTAGCCAAGGCCTTTCCAACGCATGCAGGTCAGTGAACTAGCTGCGATTGAATAGGAAAGGTTCTTCACGCTTAGCCTGATAACCTGCACATTAAATACGCTAATGCTATCACCTTTGAGGTAATAATCTCTGCTCCATGAAACTTTTCAAAGACATAACGATTACCTGAAGCTCTCGCTTGCTCGTCATAATAGACCGTTCAAGAGAAATGGGAAATTAAAGAGCCATTGACACTACGATCGACTGTACGCCCTGATTTGTTTACATTGTAACCAAGATTACAGCAAGGGACATTACTCCCAATTCATGTGCATTGGTGCGGACTGAACGTGTGTGCCCCAAATTGTACTTACGACTTATGGAGGAGTAGCGGGAGGGGGGCGAGAAGGTAGAGAGTATGCAATAAAAGACAGAAGGTTATACAGGAGAGACAAAGTCGTTTTCAGGGGACAGGAAAAAGACAGCAGCATACGCTGATAACAAAACGAGATTTAAAAAAAAATAAAAAAAATGGCATCATTAGGGAATGGTACGGTAACAATGTCAGTGGATTATCTCTGTTGTTTTATCTTGTTTTAGTTTTGTTTGTCTCGGTGTAAAATATATGCTTACGAGGCCATGGCTGGCCTCCATTAGTTATTGTCCAGTTGTAACTCACGTCTAAGCAAAACTGCTTTTGTTCGTTCCTTTGGCCTACATGACTGTGCTGTGCCTTGCTCTGAGTACATCTTTGTTTATGTAACTATTGTAGGGCCATTTGTTATAAGCATGCTCAAGTAACTTCAAGGCTTCAACAACAGAGAACGGCAAATATACTATTATAAACCTTAATTTCTGAGGAAAAAAATATTAACACAATCATAATAATCTCAATAACGATGACAAGCCAACAACAAAGATCATGACAGTCCATTGTAAGAAAAAAAAAAAAAAATCAAAGAAAGAATAAAAAACAAAACAAAACAGGCTTGTACGCTGTACTGCAACTGGATTTGTGCACAGGGATAAATTTAATGGATGAAAGTAAAGTTTAACTTCACGGTCTTCCTTTACAATAGTACTGGTGGAGATTGCAGAGACAAGGCATTAACTGATTTACTATCTATGATTAAAAGGAGAAAGGAATGAAATCATGTTCTCTCAATTGCTGCCTAATCAACCAGCTTAATCCTTGGCCTTTGCCTTTCCAACTGAGCTGTGCTTCTATACCTTGGATTTCAGTACATAACTTTTTAACAAACCAAATCCATAAGTTAAAATATTATACATGTATGCAGATGTACTTTCATGCTTATCAGACAGACAGTTCATGGCTGCTCCCTCCTCCACTCGCCATGCCCTAACATTGAAGAGCCAAACTTTTACTTCAGGAAGATATTTCAACTGTATGCTACTTCAAAATCTTATTGTTAAGTACAAATACATGTAACAGTAAGTACAAATAACAGATAGTCTACTTTTGAAAACATAAACAGACCTTTAACTTTTACAAAATAGTCTAAAACAGTCATTCCTCACTTCATATACCAATGCTACGAAAAATCTGATTGAGTTTGAATTTTACTCATCACCTGTTGCTCTGACTGATGGCTCAAATGAAAAAGTGAAATCAAGCTTATAGTGTGAAACATATAGATCTAGATTAAAAAAACAACAACAACAAGATAAAGAAAGGACCAAACAACAACAATAACACTAGCAACAACAACAAAAATAAAAGAACATGTGGAAATTGTGCATAAGACACAGACAATCAAAAATACAGTTCAAGAGAAGACACTGTGTATTCAAACTAGGCAAACTTTATTATTCTGCATTCAACAATGGATAACATTATGACTTAACAACAACACAATATACATGTACACATATATACATGTATGCATACTGAGGTGAATGATTCAAACTTCAGCATATCCAATCATCTCAATATAGATATGATCCTCCACTATCATCTATCATGCATTCCACTTATTTGATTTGTGTGAAAATTCTAAATTACCTATCCTTTGATTAATCATGGAACAACTCTTTGCTTCAAGTGCATAAAACCTTTTTATTACCATATACAGGCAGTTCATGAAGTTTCCAAATGTTTATGACTAAATTTCTTCATATTCTATAACCTGGAAACAAAATGGAGAAGTCTGGTGTTTCATTAAAATCGCATTTACTGTTGTAAGTCTGCTTCAACAACATCTCCAGAATTCTACTATCAACTTATTCTTCAGAGAAAAATACATGTACTTTGACAGGTTTAAGTGGACATCTGTACTGAAAATCTTCTTTTTGTTTTTTCACAATCTTGAACTATGTCATTTCTATCTTACAACTTTATCTCTTTGGATACATAATCTCTTCTTTCTCTTTATGAATCAAATTCCATATCTATATAAAAATCAGTAATACTCTCTTTGTAAAAAACAAAAACCAACCTTGCAAATTCTTATTCCAACTAATTCTTTCATTTTAACTATGTATTTTTTCAATTAAACATCAATTCTACTGTCCTTCCAAACTCCTCATAAACATCCGCCTTATCCTGTCTGTACAAAAAAAAGCTCTGCTCTCTCTTTCTACCACAACTCTTGCATTTCAACTCTGTCATTTTGTCATACAAATATCTTGTCTGCCATTTCTCTTCCATCTCTCATAAACATCAGCCCTTTTTTATGAGGAAAAAAAAAAATCCACTCTCTTTTACTACACTGACCCTTTAATTTTCAAATAAACATCAGCACTTCATTCTTGTTGTGAATCTCATCAACACTTTCAACCTTCCATGGCACCGTCATATTTCATGAACATTTGCAATGCAGTCTGTTAAAAAAAATAAAAAACAAAAAAAACCCCACTATCATTCCTTATATTCATTCACTCACTTTTTTAAAAATAATCAGTCCTGACATTCTGCTACAAACAAATCTTAAAACAATTTGTCACAAAACAGATGTGAGAAAATGCTACAGCAAACATCAGATCAGTCAGGTGCAACAAGTAATTACCTGACCATTTTGACTGAAACAGAGTTTGGTACCATTTTTTAGACATCAGATCATTTATACTGTCACAAATATTTACTTGGATAACACTGCTACAAACATCTGTCAAAAACAGTGGCTTGACAAAATTGTCAAAAATATCAGATCACTCACACCATCATAACATCAGCATAACCAATTTATACAGAAGCAAAAATAACAACAACAACAAAACAGTTTTAGAGACATCAGACCACTCATGCCACCATGAACATTAGCCCTCATAACACTTTCATAAACACCAGGCCAGTTACACTGTCATAAATTCATTCATCATTCTCTCCATCATACATCAGCACCTTCCTTATTCCTTTGCTGACTGGCAGAATATTATTTGTCCTGCAAGAAGGAAATAAACCATAATTATCAGGGCACTGAGGAAAAAGCATACACATCTGTATGAATATTTTGTAGTCACTTTCTTCCCCTGCAAATGTACTAATTTCTGTTGAAATATATTTTTAAAAACTCAAGACATTATGACTTCATATTAATTAAAAAATGGCAAAAAAATTAGCCTTTTTGAAAACCCATTTTTAAATCTAGTCAAATTTCATTAAGTTTCTCTAAAATGGTTCAGATACCATGGAATCTATTCTACAAGGAGACACAGTTTTGAATCTTGAAACATCTTTAAAAAAGAACTGGGTTTGGTAATGCACATCTGCAGTGAACAAGATCCCAAGACATATAATGCTATTGTAACACAATAACAACAGAATCTTTATTCCAGCATCCATGTTTCTTTCATAATATTCTTTCAGTGCAGCAGCATCTACAAAAATGTAACTTCATAGGTCTTCATGGAGTTGCTCTCTCTCTTTACAATAAAAAATTAAAAATAAGTAAAAAACAAAAAACAGCTGTTCAACGGTTTGACTGATGTTACCTCTGTTGACAATTTTGCTCTCTTCCGCACTCTCATGTCTTCTTCTTCATCAAGTTTTTCCAACATTCGTTGCTTGTATCTGAATTGAAAGGAGGTAAAAGCTCTTGCCATCAGTCAGCTTATGATTGTTTGAAAAATCAGTTGGTTTGTTCATCAATTTGATTCTTCTGATAAATCACAAATCAATATAAATATGGATTATATCTAGTGGTCAATAAATGTTGACTGATGTAAGACATTCGCGTGATCATTAAACATTAAAATCCCACATTTTTATATTCATTCTTAGAGATTAATAAACCAACCTGGAATGTAATGTAATTAAATCATGAAACTGTAAACATGATCCTAGGTTAAGTTTACCACCAGGCCTCTATCTTTGTAATACTATAAAAACAATGGCTAACTTTAGATATTTTGATCTCCTCTGCCACAAAACATTTGATCATGATGACAACGCTTACTATTCCGAGAATTGAGTTCTCAGCCTTGACCTCACGAGTTAGACATGTTAAGGACAACTAACTATATATGCATTTTTGTTCTTTTTTTAACATAAACATTAGAGAGACATTGGCCTTTATATTTATCACTGTCTTGGACAGGGCACTTGTAAGACAATATAGTTGCAAGCATTTTTATTTTATGACAGACGAAGTCCATTCACATTACATTTATATGGCAAATCAGGTATAGATCTCTCTTCAAGGTACCGAAATGAATGACATGTAATGGTTGACTCACACATCACTGTCTGGATTGTTCTCTTGATTACGACAAGCATCCAGTTTCTTCTGAATGGCCTGAGCTTGTTCCCGAGGTACAGCTTCCACTCCCTTCACAATGAACTTTACACCTGGTTATCAACAGATGAAAAAAAAAAAAAATTATTTCTTCATAGTATCAGGTCTAAGTCCTTCAAATGTATAGTGTAGTCTAATAGAGACTAAAGGAAAGTAGCAGGAAAGTAAGAATTATGCACATTTGTGCAGATATAAATGAATACACCTTTCTAGTCTGTATTTTTTACTTTACATCAGAAGAATTTAGAAATATTCTTTAATCTCAGCACAGATGCAGTACATTTTAAAATTATACAGATCTACTTTCAATATGCAATGTTCTGACTGGAAAAAAAGAACATAATGTAATTATGAAGATTCTCTGTTCCCTTTACCTGAGTTCACGATATCTCCCATTTTGAAGTGAAAAAAAAAACCACTGGCACAAAAACATAATGTTATGCTAGAGTTATCAAGTCATGAAGTGACCAGAATGCAGACTCATAAAACTTTACTATCCAGATACATTTTTTTGTCGACAGATAAAAGAAAAAAAAAATGTAAAAAATTGATACTCCACACTTAACTCATTTCTGGTAGCTCAACTCTCTTATCTGCTCTATCAATTTACATGGTGCAGTTTGATTTTATATTTGTTTGATTTGATCAACAAAGAAGAACATGTTTACCCAAGGGAGACACTGAGGTCAACTTACGTCTCAACTGGTATAAAGTGTTCTCTGCTTCTTTATCTGTTGCTGTCTTTAATAGCACAGTTTTGATATATCTGAAATAAATCATCAAACAAATCAAATTAACTACGAAGTCAACGTTCATAGACAGCCATCACTAATTGTCACTATGCACTGAAATAATCTGGAGAAAGTGTCATCATAACAAAGATAGTAAGTCTCTTCCATACTTCCCTGTAAAAAAAAAAATTGCAGACATATATCACAGAGGATCACAGCAGTTCATAATTTTCATTGAAAACCCATAAATATTACTAAATTAAATTTGGCAATGTGTAATGTGGCTTTAGGACATAATGCTAAATGGACAAACCACACTACACAAGTGTTTGGATGCTATCCCTTCTGCTAATGGCTAATTCATAATAATACATTATTAATATGATCTTACCTGTCTAAGGAAATTCCTTCTTTGGCAGCACCAAACTTTACAGCTGCTAATGCAATCTGTAAAGAAAAGTAATTGTAATTAAATCCTCTGTTTAATATGGCCTGTATACATAAATCTTCCCTTGATAGATATGACAAACAACTTTATTCACAGTTTATTTTTTCCTTGATTGAGATATTAACACAAAAATCAAGTTTCTGTTGATTAAAACACGAAAAACCTACAAAGAACAAAAAAAAACCCCAGATAATCATGAATTCTAAAGACTTACCTGTGAAGGAGAAAATATGAGACATGCATCTGACTGCAGACTTCTCTCTAAAAATTCTTCAGCTGGCCTCCTCATCTTCTCTGCATTTGGAATTTCTTTGCACCGTGTCTGAATTTAAAAATATTATAGACAGGAAACTATCTCTAAACAAAAAAATACATGACATGCAACAAGAAATGTGAAAATATGGTTATCTGAGATGAAATGAGATATACATTAGTCTCTGCCTAGGACATGGTCACCGGAAGACAACAAAAGCAGACTCTTAGATGGACTGGCTCTTCTATATGGATTGAAAATTTATGCAGCTACCTGACCACTGTACTGACTACTACAATTAGTTGATTGTTACTATAAACAAACATTTCATCTGTTCAAATAAGAGTAATTTTCTCCCATGTGCGTATATTTTGTAATTCATGTAACAAATCCTAACATTTCTTAGTGTACAATTTCAACAACAATACCCATGGAAGCATTCAAAGATTGGGTGAGTTTCATGTAACAGTATCACTGATGAATGTAAACATACCGTGATATTACCCTGCGGATGTTTGCACAAGTGACTCAAGTGTTCAAAATTAGCCAGACAAACGGAAGTATGAAAACAGCTGACCAGTCAGGAGACTACACTTATTCTTCCTTTACACAGAACCAATCACAGGCAGTGCCTCGTGTTATTGAAATAATAATTGACAAAGAAATGGTTACAAGCTAGCCAATGTGGCCTGATTATACAGTCATGCATTAACCATCACATTTCCCTCCTCGTATCCCTGCTCCCTCCATCCCTTCCCCAGTTTACTGTACACCTAGCACTATGCATTTCTCTCAAGTGGACAATCTGATGCAAAATTACACTATGAGTACTCATATGTTCTGAACTAACACTGGCAGATTTTTTACTTGCAATTGCGAGCAGGTTCTTAGAGGGGTAAATTATAGAGAAAAAAATCTATTTCACAGCAAAGATGGACTCTAGATGGCAGATTCTTAAAAGCAGAGATCACTATATTAGTCACTTCCTGCAAAATCAAAATTTTTGCTTATCTCATTACAGTCTCCTTACACCTTTCAATTTGCATTGGGTTGTCATCTCATTCGTTACTCTCGAATTCGAATGTGACTAAAAGAGTGACTGGCAATTCAAAGTGACTGCCAATTACATGTTTAAACATTATACAGCATGCTAATTTTACGAGAGAAAGGCCAAATTAATCAATGAGAGGTAGAATCAATTTTCCACAAAAAAAGAACAATAAAAAAACGATGATTTTATCTCGTTTTAACATGCATTTCATTACCTTTATGTCAATGAGAAACCCCTCCAAAGGTCTGAAAGGATTATGGATGGTCAAGTTATAGTTTAATTTGGACATGAGAGTCAGCTCAAAACTAAGGATGGCATCTGCAAATTTTTCCCTGTCTCCTCTGAGATTCTTGACAAACTGCCCGATTGGAACATAGAACTCCTCCACCTTGCAAGCCAGATATACACAGGTCAACCTGGTGAAAATAAAAGGAGGATGGAATTCTGATTTTCTAAAACAAAAGGTTTATAAATTTAATTGTAGCGTGATAAATTAAGTGTGATCCTGGCATTTGACAATGATTTTCAAGATCCATTTTCACTGTCTCACAGGACATATTTCTGTTGCACAGCAGGATTAAATGAAACATTTTAACTGATTGGGGAAAAAATCAAAATATCTACTGAACAGAAACAAATAACCAATATTGTAATAACTCCAGGCAAAGTGGTATGAACCTGATCTACATTAACAATGATTAAAAAAAGTTTCAACTTTTGACTAGGTACAACATAATCTTTCAAATTACTCACATAATATCTTTTGGATGGTAATCCATATTGGAATTGTGGACATAAAATCTTTTGAAAAAGGCCAGTGATGTTCCCTGAAACAGGAAACAAGAAATAAACAAAATGAAAGATTGAAATATAAACCAGGGATGCTCATACGATGCGAAAACCTGCTGTAGTCCTATTCTCAAGCTATATAATATGTTTTTCTAGCAAACTTAAATGTAGCTATAACACATTCTTTCAAATTATACACTGTCTACGATTTCTTGTTTCCATGATCAAATATTTAAGTATGGACTTATCAGGTTAAAATGAATGACTAAAAGTTGTTGTTGCACTGAGTAACTTAATAAGTTTTATCAGTTTGTTCTCTGATAGCAATAGATATGACCAGTGACTCTTATAAAAGCTGTATAGTCTGCTCCATTAAAAATAAAACAGTTTTTTAAAAGAGATCAACAAATCTTTTCAAAAGATATATCAAGTTCTTTATTCCTGTTATTTACAGAGTAATCAAATCATGATACAATAAGTTATCTTCACAAATACTCAACAAATTCTACATCCATGAGATTTAAGATGGCACACTCACAATGACACATTTTGGCATTGGAGGCTGGAATTCTGCACAGAATTTACGCAACACAACTTCATACTGTCTACTCAAAGTTTTCTCCTCAGATGCTGTCAAGAAGAATGCAGCAACCTCCTCATCCTGTAGGTATACACTCCAAATAAGAATATCTCGAACAACAAATCTGATATTAGCTTGTTTGCTTTGCTTTTTGTGACATATGTATCTGAAATTGCTCTAAGATTTACTCCAGAACCTTTTACTACAGATCATTATAACAACATTTACTTCTTTTCCATTCCCAGCTAGG
The DNA here is from genome assembly GCA_038406235.1 of Peronia verruculata. Lineage (NCBI taxonomy): Eukaryota > Metazoa > Mollusca > Gastropoda > Systellommatophora > Onchidiidae > Peronia > Peronia verruculata. The sequence goes on from JBCAUA010062779.1 coordinate 9,005, forward strand.
CTCTCAAAGATTATTAATGAAGCAAAATCCCAAATAATGCTTTACATTCAGAAATACTTCTATCAACTTCTGACTCCTTCATTTAATAAATAATGGATAAAAGATTAGTGAAGGATATATGTGATAATTTAGATAAAACTGAACTCAGAATCATATGTTGACAGTAATAGTTCAAAGATAAATTTATGGATAATATTCTAACTGGCAGACATCAATAAGAATCTCAAAACAAAATTTTACCCTCATGTTTTCTCTGTGGCCGTTGATATATGCCTTATTTGCTTCTGCTCTGCATTTTGCCAGCTCAGTCTCCCCACTGAAAAGCCAGTGTTTTAACTGGGTACTGGTTGCAAACATATTTGCCTGGATAGTCTATCTGCTTACAACAAAACTGAAAAATAGAAGTGGTAACTTATTCTTTTCTTCTAGAAAAATACTGACCTTGAAATTAATACAGCCCTGTACAATAATTTTACTCTGCATAAAAAAATTACAATTTATTTATATATTTCCAGCATAAAAATATATCTAAGACTTACTTAAAATCAAAAAGCTAAAACATATCAAGCTCTCTCATATCTATAGTATAAACATATTTTATATATTTTTTTTTTAAAGAAAAGAACAAGAACATGTCAGAAAACATCTAGTTACTATCATTTCTTATCCATAGGCCTAATTATTGACAAAGCTGTAAATCAACATTTCATAAGTAAAAGATCTATAGGTAACCTGAAGAAGATCAATTCCTCCCTAGTTCATTCACCGATCAAACACTAAAAAAATAAACCATCCATTTAGGGTTCATCATCAACACAGTTTTAATCGCTGTCTATCTAGATCTAATGATATACAGATCTATATGTCTAGAACTTGGCATCACATGTTTGATACCAGCATTGGCTTTAATTTCAGAATAAAATTTCTGACACTGATGATGGCTAATCTCAAGATCATGCTTGAAAATTAGTGAAAATGGATAGAATTGTGGACAGTTGTAAAATCTGCAAATTTCGACGTAAATTTACGTTACATTTCTACTTAGATATGAGTCTGGCACTGACTGATTCCTAATGTAATGAACTATGAAGCATTCAAGATCTAGAATTTCTAGATTCCAACGTCAACCTGACTCAAACTCTAAGCATATAAGCAACATTTCCCTTTGTCTATATAAGTGTGGAACAGGATCAGCAAGGGCAACAACCTATCTCAAGTCTAGATCTAAAGATGAAATTATGGACAACAGATACAATTAATCTTTGACAAAATAATTTTGCCTCTGAGGACAGAGATCTGTTCCTTCGAACAAACGTGCAACTCAAGAGTTCAAAGCAGACAGCCTACCACAACATGACTATACCATCATATGAAAAGCGAGATAACTCGCTTGCTTTTAGACCCAAACTTAACTTAGCACGTCAAAGAAGGAATTAACTTCGTCTTTATTTCACATCAGCATTTTGCTAGATATCCGCCCGGAGAGAGGGAAAAAAATATAATTACATTATTCAAACTTCGCTTGTGCTGTAATGGAGAAAACTCATCTGCTTTTGATTTCCATCATAGGAACTAAAGTAACTTCAATATGTATAAACAGACGACTTGGAGGTGTGGAGAGTTTGAAGGAAAAGAGGTGGGGGATGTGAGAACAGGGCCAGAGAACGAGATGTAAGCTTAGAACGAAATGTAGGAATTTCTGAACAAAAGAGGCGAAAAAGTTCTATTAACAATTCCGACATTTAACAAAAATAGAATTTGAATTTATTTATTTATTTATATATTTTTGTGGGGTTTAACAAAAATCACTCTTCTTTCAGGAAGCATGAAAAAATCTTAGTTTCACAAGTCTGGGTTTTGATGCAATTTTGACCTGCGATCTCAGTTGTTGACATTGTATCTGATTTCTGCAGGTTAACAGGTCAAATTAAATATTGCCTATCTTAGGTTGATTTTTTGGTTGCGGGGCGACACATTTGCCAGATAAATGTAGTTTTGTGAGCTTAGTGTGTTTTGACATGGTCGAGTGTGAGTGAATTCGATGAGCACCGCACCATCACTTATTGAACTCTTGTTCAGCTTGTACGACGACATAAGACTGCCATACATGTTTCAGATCGGACTTAAGATCCATTCTTAGGCAATGACATGCAGAAATTAGACAACACCAGATTCTCATCCATCCATCCATCCATCCATCCATCCATCCATCCATCCATCCATCTATCCATCCATCCATCCATCCATCCATCC
>JBCAUA010062790.1:0-11257 GCA_038406235.1 Peronia verruculata
TTTTTTACCATTTTTCACTATTTTCCAACTATGATACCAAAATATTTCTTTTTGTTTCAGATTAAAAAAAGGTTAAAGATGTTCTGTGAAAAACAAAATTTAGTATCTTAGTTGGAAAGTAGTTAAAAACGACCACCAAAAACAGCCGTTTATCTTCGTTGCCCGGGGCGACTTCCGACTCATTTGCCCTGGTCACAAGTCATATGGTCTCTATACTTGATGCAAGAATCCATCCATGTAAATTCAGTGAATTTATTCATTTAATTTATTTAATTCATTAGCAAATACTGATGAATGATTTGGCCATACCACAGTGAATGCATGTGTTTGTCAGTTACTCAAACCTCAGTCTGGAAAAGTGAGAATGATAACCAGACAGTAGCAGTGGTTTGTGAGTCTCCACCTCCTCATCATGATGTCCAGATTCCTCTACAATATACAGACTGTCGGGCCAAATTTCAGTTGGGCAGTAGTTGGAAATTCTAAGAATTGATTATGTACAAATGTTTAATTGTTTCTGGTCTCGTTAAATTGGATTTATCCAGTGAGATTCCTAATGAAGCAGTCATCAATATAGGCTGGGTTGATGAAAAAAAATTTGCTTTCTCAGGCTGTTTGGTTAACAGATAACTGAAGCTTTGCCTGCTCTTGTCTCACGTAAAATCATATTCTGTCAATGAAATACCATTTCAGTTAGACCCAAGTGCCACAGGCATGCCAGCGTCAGTGAGCGCTCAAGAATTTAAAGAGGTAATTCATATCTTGCTCATTTAGTAACAATGAAAATCAAGGAAATAAACACATGCCTTTACATTTGGCTTAAGTTCTTATTAGACTTCTGGCTTATGTTGTGCTTAGTAGAATAATCTCCTTTTATGTTTTTTTTTTTTTTTATTTAGTGAAAGTGAAAATACTTTACTCAACATAGCTCTCTTCATGTCCCTCTGTGTTATGTAGTCATACATACATGTATACGTGTACGTGGTTATGAATCAGCTTATAGCATCAGTACCCTTTCGTTAAGCCAGTCAGTGTTTATGGCAAAGTTCATGACTTGTTGTCATCTTTTTTCCAGTCAGTTGACAGATGGAGTTTTGACATCTTTGTTCTCAGCCATCTGACCAACGGTCACGCCATGCAAGCTGTGGCTTTTGAAATCTTCAATCTCAACGGCCTGCTGGACAGATATGAGCTGTCAGATAATCAGTTTATGCGTTTCATTTATCAGGTGCTGTAATCTTGTTAGGAGTGGTAGATATGATATTCAAGTAAAGACTAGCTGTAAAGTCTGATTGTTAGTTCATCATTTTTTTGTTCCAGAAAGCTTTACTTGGGCAATAATGAATTTTGTCACTCTACATAGTCTTTATATTTTGCACAGTCTCTGAATAATGATTATCTAACTTCGGTTCTTCATTTGATGTCCATTTTTGGTCTACCTATGTGCAGGCGGCTGAACGATGAAATGAGAATGTAAAGTAACACCCACTATTCTGATCATAATCTAAGTGTTTGAATCAAAGTAAAATATCATGCTCTCTGTCTCTGTAAAATATCTGCTCTGAATTGGATCTCAGCTGCAGATTAGAATGGTTGTCCAGTCAGTGACTAGTATTTATGGCCGGCTGATTTCTGAGCAGGTGGAGAAACATTACAAGCGCAACCCCTACCACAACGCTTGTCACGCTGCCGACGTCCTTCAGACCGTCCACTGCATCATCTCCAAGACAGGCTTCAAAGTGAGTGGTACCTCCGCCTCGTAGATGTCCTTAGAATGACTAGATCAAAAGCCCAGTGGCTTACACGTGTGCCAAGTGACACCAGGTTACAGGTTTGATAAGCTATTCAACCTCCTGTCTCGGTGGGCATCTCAGCTATGTCTGTGATACCAGGATGTGCCCCATCCCCCATCTTGTTTGTGCCTCAGGAACTCAAACCACAGGCTAAGAATATGCAAAAGTCTGTGCTGTTGGAGATGAACATATATATTTCTTACATGCTAAAATAAGTAAACAACCTCAAACAGAATATTTTATCAACATTCATTCTTTGTTGCGTTCAATGTTACATCCATAATGTCCTTCTGAGATAAACTTAGTATGTAAGCACGTAAATATACTGCACATGTTTTATATAGTGTTGGACAGAGACAACCACCAGTAGAAGGTTGAAAAGAGTAACTTATACCATAACGGTCATGTTGATGAATATTATTTATGTTATCGTTGTTAATTTTGCAATATAGTGTCCTGGTGAATTCCTGGTATCCTGAATGGCACAGTTACCTGTTGTCCATTTAATTTATTTGCCGGACTGGAATTGGAGCTCACTGCTCCTATAGCATGATATCAAGCGGTTACTCACTAATTGAGGACCAATAACTCTCCTTGTTCATAGCTTGAGGACTAATGTCTCAGTCAAGGTGAATCTCCCGATTCACTAAGTGCTCCGCTGCAAGTCAGTGCTAGGTCTTGTACCAACAAACCTGCTACACAGATAACATGGTGGCTTGATCACGGTCAGGCTTTACATGGCTGTTGCTGAGCTCATAATCTCGTCATTCTTATTACATCAATGCTCCTCCCCCTGGCACACCCACAGGGCTTTGTAGCTCTGTGCCATTGCAGGAAAACAACAACAGTTTGAGAACATGAAATCAAATCAGCAAAATTTCTGTCACTGGTAATATTGTTGTCTGGGAAATAAACATTTTTCCCTCAGGTCCAGTTCTCATCACTGACATGTTGCTATCAAATGTGCAGTCTGAGATCTTACAATAATCCAGAACTGTTGAATTTTGAAGTGATACGACTTATATGGAACAGCTGGAGAAGAGAGGCAGTAATCACTTGTGCTACAGTGCATATTTATAGATCAGTGGTGTGCAATCTGTGATAGCAAATCTCATTTTGAATCATTGCATTGTCTGCTTCGTCCCTATTTAATTTATTGGAGAAGTGGTTGGTTCAGACTTATTCACTGTAGGTGTATGTTACATATATTTATGCATTTACAGGCAAAATATTTTCAGTTAATCATATCACGCTTTGCCCGAACCCCAAATACTCTCTTGATATATTGATTTTGGATAGATTTTCCCTGTAAACGCACCATTTTGGATAAGTTTAAAAAATCAAAACATAAAAACAAATTTTTTTGTGACTCATTTTATTTCATTATTCTGTCCGATGAAATGTGATTTTATAGTAATAGAAACTTTAAATCAATACTACACATCAATATTACACATCAATATTACAAAGTAAAAAAATACGAAATTCCAAAACTCAGTACTGGAGAGTTGCAGTGTAGTGCACTCAAGACTCGCGCGACACAACAGTAGAGATTGCAATTGGTGCCGCTCAATTCTAGAGCAGCCTGACGTGGAAAGATTAAAGTTAAAGATATTTTATCCAGGTCCAATCCAGATAGACATTTTGTATTCTTTTTTCACCCACAGAAATTGATGAACCCCTTGGAACAGTTCTGCCTCTATCTGACTGCAATCATTCATGACATCGAACACACAGGAACCAACAACAACTTTCACAAAAACGCAAAGTAAGACCAAGAGCCACAGTTGAGTGAAGGAGAGTATCGGCCTGGGCATCCCTCCGCTTGCTAGAGATCAGCTAGAGTTAGCTATGGAAATGTAGCTGTCTCCTTTTCCCTCAACATTCTCTCTGTTCCACATCTGGAAGATGACCCTCGTAGGGGCCCTGGGTATTTTAAGTAGGTTCTTTACTCCCACCTGCAGGCAGTGAAAGCTCGTCATGAGTGGGATGTCTCCCATGGAATGCCATCCTCGTCGTTCCAAGGGTGACATCTCTTTTCTCTCTCCTTGCTCCCGCTCTCTTTCCTCGCTTCTTCTTGACGTGTATCTTACTGTGTTTAGCACAATATTATAGCCATGATCGTGCTGATGTGCCATAAACCCCAACACAAATAAACAAACCTTGAAGGTGAGATTTGCATGATTTGGCCATTTTTTGTGAAAATCAATGCCCCAGTTTGTCTTGCTTAGCATGTTGTGTCTTACAAGAGTTCCATTCTCTGTAGTAGTAGTAGTAGTAGTAAGTTCCCTTAGCCTTTCAGTCTTTTGCAGATAAGACTATCTCAGCCGTTGTTGTAATCCTGTCAGGCTGTGGTGAAGATTGTCAGCTCTTCGTGTGTCCATGTGGCCACCCATCCAGATGTCCATAAACCAACATAGATGGCCAGATTGTAAAAATGGGCATAAAGCTTTTATTGTTTTACTTTTAATTTGTTGTCATCCACCTTCCCCTAGATGAGAGCATGGAAGAGAGAAAAAAAAAAGAATGTTTTGAAAGTAGAAGCATAAATAATTTTACCAGACTAACACCTGTCGATGCGGGGAGTGGCGATGGCTTTTTCTCTGCTGCTGCGTACATCATGGCATAGGCATACACACATTCATTCTCAATTTTTATCCGGCAAATTTATAGGGCCCTACAGATTAATCCCTGCCCATCATGCATGTTGTGTATGTTACGCACCAGCAAGTCACTGTACATTTGTGGTCAGTTTATATGCTGGGAAGTTACCTCTCAATCTCAACAATTAGAAATGGCTTGTTATTGTTTTTTGTTTCATGTGACCCTCAGCTGTACCTGTAGAGCCCATGTCCCGTATGTTTTTCAATCATTGGCACAGTTTATCAAAACAAGAAAAGAATCCAGGGCCTTCGTGAGAATTTTCTAAATATAGGTCAAACTGGTAATGAACTGTGACTTCAAGCGAATGACAAACATCCTCAGTCGATATTGGTATTTTGGATGATTAGACTGAACGTTACCCAGAGAAAGTATGTTTAGTGTTTTGACTGTGTCATTCTATAAACTGTACACTTCAGATCACTTTCACAAGTTTATTATTCAATTATTATAGCCTTTTTAGAATAATGTCAAACATAACAATTTTTGTTCAGCTTTATATAAGTAGAAACACAGATCTTTTTGCAACAATGTTGTGTGCTGAATTTCATGTGGATAAATTCAACATTTTTTTTTTGAGTCCATAAACCTTTTGTTGCAGATTTATATTTTAGCATAGATCAGGCCATGTTGATGACATCACTACTCTGTCACACCAACCATCATGTGTTTTTTTTTTTATTGCTGCAATGACGTTATGTCTGTCTGTATATGTGTACATGTGCAGCTCCGACCTAGCCAAGCTGTACGTGGTGTCTGTCCAAGAAAACCATCACCTACGGGTGGGACTGAAAATGATGAGAGAATACAACATCCTGAAACGCCTGAGCTCAGACCACTTTGCGTGAGTACAAGGTTCAAGAGCAAAGGTCATTCATACTATGCTGATGTCTTATTTGCAAATCTTGATATCCGATAGATTCTCCGTTGCTAATTGTTTGATTTTACTGACTAGAGCATTAAGGACCTGAGGGTAACATAGCATGTTTGTTCTTACATCACACACTTTAGCACAGTGATTTAGGGAGGGGGAAGACGGATGCTGGGAGTCATTTTTTAATCCACTTGGGGGGAGATGGTGTTAACCATTACCATCGAAATTGTTATGGTTAAATTAAAAAATAATAGAAAAAGAAGTTGAAATCACTCATAGTTGCCATGGCAACAGCTGCCATTTTGATTTTACTATTTGAAATTGCATACTTCACTGTAAATAAGATCCTACATTTTTTAACAGATTTGCTTAAAATTTTGCATACATACTTTTCAGTTCAAAATCTAAAAATGATCAGAGCAGTTGTTTTTGTAAAGTGGCTTTGCTATTTTTTTCCGCAAATTGTAGAAATCAGTATGTAAAAAAAGTCACAGATGACCTCAAAATCTCAAATTTCTCTAACACCAAAGAGATTATTAAAAATCCTCTCTGAAAGTCGTTATTGTATTGCTTATTCTGTGTTCATGCCAAATTTCATGACAGTTGCTCCAGAAAAATAGAAAGTAGATCACATGTCTGTGTAGGAAAAGCTCATTTTGGCAAAAATACATTTTACTTTTGTTTTCACTAGAAATACAATCAGAAAGTGCCTGTGATCTTGCTCTCTGTCTCAAAACATTTGTTTCCCATACTAGTTTTCCCTTCATGACTTCTTTGTCTTATTGTGCCTTTTCCTGGGCCTTTACTTACATTTTTCCTCCAGTTTTGCTCCCTTACCCTTATCAGCAAAGGGGCTCTTGTACATTTTTTTTTCAGGTTTAGGGATATGGCCGCCACTTCTTTGTTGGTAAAATCTGGGAATATATTTCTCCTTGCTTTGACAGAAAATCCACTACTGTACCCAGTACAGTATTATTGTACTGATATTAGTGAAGATAATCATTATCAAGTCTTTTGTATGCCATTGGCTCATAGCCAGGGAACTATTGATGATCTATCACTGCATATTTGAGGCACAACATGATGAAATCAGGCCCTCGTCAAACTGAGCCGACCAGAGAAATCACATGTTTTTCAACAGTGAACAGATTTTTAACATATTTTTTTTTCCCTCTCAAAACCCTTCAATATCTATCTAACAATGCATTTCTGAGTTAAATTTGCTGAAATAGATTGAGTAAAGGCCCCAAAATTGCAGTTTAGGGGCATGGATTAACAAAGATTAATAAGGATTTACAAAAGTGATAGGCCATTTTCTCACTACATTCAGCTGCAGCAACAGCTCATCCCCATTATCTTTAATTGCCAATAGCTCGACTTCCTCTTGAGGCAGGACAACAATTTTTTCACACTCAGAAAGAGAACTGAATAAGCTTAACATTGGTACCAAAAACTCCATAAGCTCAAAATTTAACAGGAGCCTGATTTCAGCGTGTTGCATCTCATTAGAGCCTAGGGGAAACCAGAGCCTGGATGGCAGAGATGCCAGTCAGTCACTGAGTGACTACCCTTCCAACACCTTAGAATGGATAGATCAACTTTTTTTTATACCAGTTTCATGGTCAGAAAAGGCAGACTTTTAAAAGAAAATAGAACCAAAAATCAATCATTTTGGAGCAAAAACCCAATTTCACTTGCTTGATGTTGTTGTTTCTTGCTGAAGAATGTATGAAATGCTCCCTTGGGATCATTGACAGGGGCACGGTGCCTTCAGTGCATGATATGGAATGTAAAAATTTTCTATGAAAATCCAGTTAGAATTCAGAGATGAAAAGCCAGAATTGTTAGAACGTTACCTCATTTCTCAGCTTTGCAAGGAAAGAAAACAAGAGTTGGATGAAGAGTTGGTGTGATGTTTGAACAATTTCTGGAAGAGGAGAAAAGATAGCAGGAGGGGATCACTTGAAAATATGGATTGAAAGACAAAAAGGGGGGAAGGGTATCGACATTTTCATGATTGAAATACACGTATGTTTTCATGATCACAATGAAGGCACTTAGGCCGTCTCTCAATAGATGATATCAATGTATCTTTTCCCCAGAGAGTTCAAGTACATGCTGACCACGATGGTTCTGTCGACTGACATGGCCAATCATTTTCACCTCATCACAAACATGAAGCGGATGACCTTAACATCCCCAAGGTCATTGTGTTGAGCCTGTGAACTTTGATTATCAGAGGTTTTTTTTTTTTTTTTGTCTTCTGAGAGCAAAGTAAAGACGTGATGAACTTGGGTCTGTCGTCATGTTTACAGTACTTTGAGTGGAATCAGCTGGAATTTGCTGCAAGTAAAGATAGATTGTAACAAAAATTCTAAGCTGCCCAGAATTCTTCTTTCTCACTTTTTTTTTCTGCTGTTTTAACTGTGCTGATGAGATGTCATTTACAGCGCAGTCTCGATAGCTTGAAAGAAAATTAGGTCGAGCTAACCTGTTGAGCTAAATAGGATATCAGTGAAGTAGAGCAATGATCTTGACAATGTCATGATTGAGGCCTGTTGCATCTGTGTGTCCTATAAACCTTCTTTATTATTATAGCATGTCGCCTATAGCAAACATTTCCTGTTGATTATAAAGTAACTCATGAACTCACATTCAGTCAGGAGGGTACTGTACTTATTAACTAGCTCTAGATCTAACATCGACATAGAAATCTGTGGGGGCTGGATTGCGGATCTCGTGGTCCGACCTATCCCCCCCCCTCCCCCCCCCCCCCTCTCTGTTCCTAGACGCAGATCCGTAAAGTTCATCGCGTTGAAGAAGTTGTAGTCTCTCGTTGTCCTCTGCCAACCGAGATATGCGAGGTAGTAGATAGAACCCTTATACCCCGACTTAGGGATTCCCCAATATGTACATAATGTAAATAATATAATAAACGTTGTCCAAATAAATATTGTTAACCGAATGTTGCAAAATAAGCATACTCTCTGACCCCACGTTGGAAGCCCTGTAACATCTTTTTGATTTTTTAACACAGGAGTTATTATTATTATAAGTTTTTTTGGTATTGTTTTTTGTGTTCTTTGTTGTTTTTTGTTTTTTTTCTTTTCTTTTTCTTTTTTTCACCCCTTTTTTTTTATTTTTCCAAAAGTAAAGATTGAAATTTTTAACACAGGATTTGTATTATTAACTTAAACAGGAACTTTTTTTTTTCTTGTTGTAAACAAAAAAACTGTCGAGATAACCTCCATCAGGAGGTTGAAAGACGTATATAGAACGTAACCTAGATCTAACTTCAATACTGCTCCCCCTCCCCCCTCCCATCCCCATACACTTCTCCTGCCTCCCCAAAATGCTGCATTAAGCTATGATCTGTTTCTTTGTGCAACAGCTATTCCATTTATTGCTGTAATTATCAAGGTAATTCTCATTTGCAATAAAAATGGATGAAAATGGAAGGAAAAAGTTGTAGACATTGGAAGATCAAAGGAGATCTCTCTGCTTTATCCGTGAATAATTCATGGCCTATGGGTTCGGGTAACAGAAATACTAACTGATTTATGAAGGCAAACAACACAGGCACACACCATACACATACCCTCTACAAACCTCACAATGCATACATTGGTCAAAAACTAAGTGAACTTGTGGGTTATTTCACCTTAGCGTGATAACATTGAACAAAACTAGTGATTCACCATGTGGTGAGTTCATTGCTGGAGCCAGTAGTACATGTGATCTAGGTCTATGTCCATTCTGCTCCTTTCTCCAAGTTTCTAGCATTGTGTGATGGTCTCAACCCCCCCCCCCCCCCTTCCTCCCTTTTTTTTTTATAACAGTCAACTTTACCTCTTGACAGATTCCATCATGGTCTCTGGTCCTCACTTTTGGCTGCATGGCTACTGCTGTAGATATTCCCATACACAAATATTACTCATATGCATAATACTTCTGGTCATTTATCTAAAATGGGGTCAATGGCCTCATATATTGTAATGTTTGGCTCAAAATTAATAAAAGAAATAATTAGCTCTCTAAGCTTTTTGTGCATGCCTCAATATAGTTCTAAGTGATAGCTCATGTCAGCTTTTGATATACCAGTACTTTAAAGGCCTGGACGTAATACTAAGTCAGTCCGACACAACCACTTTTGTTCATCTGAGAGTCCAAATGAAATGGCTTCTTATCTCCTTCACAGTCTCATTTCCCATTTTTGAAAGTTAGACGTGAAGAAAATATTTGGATTTGTTTGTCTCTCCCTTCACATTCACAGCGTCAAAGTTTGATCTGTTGTATTGTGAAGTAACATGTATGTGTGAAAACACACAATAGCTTGCAGTATATGTCAGTCAACTGTGAACTCAACTCTCTGTGAACTCAGATCAGAAGAAATTTTATGGCAGTACTAAAAGACAGCTCTCAGTGAATCTATGGGGCATGTAATGTAAAATTGATAGGCAGGGGAAGGGGATGCAGGCTGGGCCTGAATGAATTTAGTAGACTTTCTAGGTTTTTAACTGAGAAAATTACAAGATTGTGAAGTCATTCCACTTCCTTTCATTTAAGCCGTTAGCAGAAAAGTTTGGTGAGAGACCAAAAGTGACAAAGTGGAGGTGTGGTTATTCTTTTTTAGTTTGTGACAACCAGTATGTTCTACCACAGATGTAACTCTAGGGTCAGGATACACCGCATCATGCTACTCATTCTCCACGCCGCTGACATCAGCAACACCGCCAAACCCTGGAACATTCACAAAGTCTGGGTCTCATTGCTGTGCCAGGAGTTCTTTGCCCAGGTACAACCAACCACATCCACCCCAAGAATATCTGCAAGTTGATTAGGTCAAGCATCATTCTCATCATTTCTGAGCAGATTCTCACCAAACACTCACTTTTTGCAGAAATATTTGTCTCACAGACAGTCAAAATGAGACGCATGTCAGTTTTTCACTAAATGTGGTTTTTGATATCTTGTGAAAGCTTATTTCATACCCTTTCAGATGGTGAAAAAAGTTTTGAGCTAGCTTTATTTTAGCCAGAGATATTGCAGTTTAAAGAGACAAGGGGGGACCTTCCAGCAATGACCGAAATTCTGAGAAAATTGAGTTTAAATGAACAGTTGAATGTATAAATCTACATATCTTACCTCACAAAACCCCGATTTTAATGAAGAAATACATGTATTTATAAATCAGGGATTAGACCGATATTCTCTTTTTCAGAAATAAAAGCTCTTTCGATTTCTGCAACAAAACAAAATTCGATGTCTGATCCCCTCGTCACATTCAAAGCTCGATTTCTCGGATTCAGTCCAGTGACTTGCGTCTCACTTCGACTGGCTACAAGACATTTGAATATATATACCCTTATTGTATATCTTTGCAAAGAATCTGTGTGTTACATTTTTCTTCTGTGAAAATAACAAGATTATTTTTGTTTAATTAAAAAGAGAATATTACATTCATTTTTAAGTTTGGTGAGAAAACATTATCAAGACATAAAAAAAAAAAGTGGAAAAAAAATGACACCTCAGAACTGTGAAGAGCAAAAATTTGTATGTATTATGGACTCCAGAGCTGTTGTCATATTGTCCTTAGTGTTGTGTCAATTTTCCATCCTAGGGAGATAAAGAGAAAGAGCTGAAGCTGCCAGTCAGTCCAAACTGTGACCGGGAAAAGGCCAACTTGGCACTCTCACAGATAGGTCAGCTGGTCTCTCACGCTCCTCACCCACCCACAGTCAGGCAGACAATCCAACAGCCCACAGTCAGGCAGACAGCCAACAGCCCACAGTCAGGCAAACAGCCCACAGTCAGGCAGACAATCCAACAGCCCACAGTCAGGCAGACAATCCAACAGCCCACAGTCAGGCAGACAATCCAACAGCCCACAGTCAGGCAGACAATCCAACAGCCCACAGTCAGGCAGACA
>JBCAUA010062801.1:0-11256 GCA_038406235.1 Peronia verruculata
TTTTGTTTCGTGATCTGCAACATCTCTCTCCCCCCCCCCTTCTCTCTCTCTCTCTCTCGCTCTCCCCCCTCCCCCTCCTCTCTCTCTCTCTCTCTGCATATTTAATTATATTGAAATTCACATTGCACACGGTAATAGGATGTGGGAATAACCCTGTCTACATAATGAAGTAATTTTGTGCGGCCCTGCTGAGAAGTCCTAAGATTTTCTGTGAGGCTAGTAAATCCTATTTCATTAGACTGGCACGTCATAAAGTGGTCGAGCAGATTTGGGGCCACAAGAAAATTCTAGCCCCAGAGTGTTTTTATAACATGCCGCTTTTTCATGTTTGCTGGTTTCCTCCCTTGAAGAAAGAGAATGTAAAATAAGCTTGCCATGATCCTGAAGCCGGTTGTATCCTGTAACGTTATTTAGTTTGTGAAATAAAATTCAGATAAATATCAATTCAAATTCTAATTCCATTAAGACAAAAACAAAATAATAATAATAAATAAATAATAAAAAAAAAAAATCATCAAGCTGGCCAGTTCGTCGATTCATCCTGCCAGATCATCGATTTCGTAGACAAATGTATGGTTTCTGATTGTATTTTCTTGGTCCACTATTGCCCATTCCTATGGCGTCCAGTAAAGTGTCACTAGATTTCTCTTACAGACAAAATGTCCAAGAGAGTGAGAGAGAAGGGGCAGTCATGACCAACATCCTCAGAAGTGTGAAATCTCTCCCTGACTTTGTCATAAGCACATACTTGACTTCTTTGTTAATGAAAAGCTGTTAGATAGTATAACTTTCTTACTCGTGTTGAATGCTTTCGTTGTGACATAAAGATAATTTGGTCCACTAAGTCAAAAAATTTATTAAGGTGTATGATTACATCAGTGTAGCTTTTGTTGTGCCTTTTGTGTGTGTGTTGTTGTTGTTTGTTTGTGTGTGTGTGAGTGACAAAGAGGTGGAATGGTAGAGGAGAAAGGAAGGTATGTCTCTGCTGTGTTTTTGTGTGTGTATGTCTGAATGTTTTGATCGAAGAACAGGCCTACTAGTTTGTGAAGGAGCTGTGTGAATAAGTTATGTGCGCATGTGCGTATCACGCGTAGATGTTTAATGTGGATACATCTATTTTGATATAGGCTATCTGTACAAATGTACATGTGCGAGTATTTATGTGTTTATGAACACAAATATGTTTATGTGTGTAGATATAATCATGTATCTTTAGGCGAAGGCTTCTGTTAAAGTCCGTATGTACATATAAAATCATAATATGTGAATCTCATGACATATATCAGTTTTGAATGTGTCTGTTCATATGTCTACTGTTTATCTTATTTTATTGTTTTTTCTCTTTTTAAATATGAATCTTTAACATGCTCGTTTTATGCTCCTCTTGTGTGAATTTGGCCTCCAAGTGTGCCTGTAGGCCTAAATGTATGCAGGGAGCAGTAGGAGGAAGGAAAGATTAACAAGAAGGCGTGAAGGAAGGCCAGAGAGAGGAGTGGGGAGAAGGGAGGGTAGGAGGTATGGCCCCTGACCGCTCTGGCATGCCTGCCTGCAGTTCACCTGTCCGTGATCGGGGTCAGGCGAGGGGCCAGCACCTGGTAGCAGACATACACTAACCATGTGTATTATATTAACCCCTTTTGACAAAACACATTTTCTATGACAAGTTTCTGTTTCGAGAACATGGTGATGTTGTTTTGCGATAATGGTTTTCACAAATCAGATTACTAAATACTGTTTTTGTTAAAGTGTGAGGCAGTATATAATTGTAATCCCATCATTTTGTGCATTAATGTTCTTGAATAGATGGGAAGTAATTAGACAGTGATAAAACCAAGTCATATTAGTATATTCTGCAGCACCCTGGGGAGATGGAGGAAAAGGGTATGTAGACTGATTCAAGAAAAATCTGTTGATAGCGGGGGACGGCATGCAATATGGCTATACCTGTGCAGTCTCGTGGAAAGTCAGAGGGTGGGGGGGGGGTACAAAAAGAGACACACAGATAGACAGACAGACAGATAGACACAAACAGGTAATTAGAGGAATAAAAAGTGAAAAAGAGAAGGGGGGAGGAGCTCTATGAACAAGAAGGCAAGATTCAGTTGAGGCTGTGCAAAGAAAGATGAGCGCCAGAAGGTGGGGAAGAAATCAAATAATGGGATGATAGGGTAGAATTGGAAGGACCGGACCCAGACGTACTCTTAGCATATCACTAAAGTTAGATGTTTATTACGACAGGAGTCAGGATCTTCTGGAGAAAACGAGGCTACAAGCCATTTTAAACTTTATATGCCAAACAGGTCTCTTCCCTAAAGTTTAAACCACCAAAGTGAAAGTGTATAATATTTAGAAAATTGTGAACATGAGTCAACCCAAGCGACAAACTCCTATACTTTTTAATAGTTTATTTTACAATCTCCGAATTAATATTATACATAGAAATATATTCAGAGATATTCATATATTATACTTTTATATAAATTTACTTTCCAACCCGTGACATGCTCCACTGTGCTCGGCGTAATGTAGCAGTAATCGTACTGATGTGCCGTCAATTCCTAAACCAACCGAAGAGTCAGAATCATCAATTAGAGCTTCATCTTTCCTACATCTTCTGCTTTTGTTTTTCTTTAAACACGTTGATAACCAAGACATTTGAACGGTGTTGAAAACAGACACAACAGCAATGATTGTATCCCATATATCAATTCACAGAGTCAGCGGCAAATTATGCTTTCTTACATGATACAATGATTACAATGATAAGGACATTAATTTTGTTAAATTATTTAACTCTCAAAGACCACCAGCAGTTGCTAAAACAAAGGGTTGTCCCCATGACAGATTTGAATTTTCAGAGCCTTAAAATGAGACTATTGATTTTATGTAGACTGAATGTTGTTATGCTTGAAAAATACATGTTGTTGTTGTTGTTGTTGTTGTTGTTGTTATTGTTGTTGTTGTTGTTGTTTTGTTGTCATTACTCTCTCCTGTGTAATACCCAAAATGTTCTTACTTCCAATTCTTTTGAAGCAATTTCTAATTATGTGTCACATAATATGTCACTTTTGACTGTGGGGGGTTTAAACATTGCGTGCTATTGTTATCCAGTTACACTGGCTTTAGAAGGAGAGCCTTATGTCTAACGACCCACAAGCGGGCGCGCGTTCACACACATACATACACACACACACACAGATACACCACAAAACACATACACAATATAATTATACACCTGTAGATACACAAACTCATTCACTCAATTCAGTCTGAGATTCTGAAAAGCTATTGACGATTTTAATTCTAATAGAGTAAGTGGAAATCGCTAGCCCTTTCATGTACCTTTCGTATTATCTCGCTATGATATTACAATAATATGTAGATCAGAAAGTACCGTAATTTCATATGCAAAACATGATGAGTAAGTCTGTGGGAACAACCTCATGACATTTCTAATATTAAACATTCTGATACAATCTGCGAGAGTTGTCAGATAAAGGGGCGTGTATAGGGAAGGGGGGAGGGGAGAGGCATAGGGCAAGCACTGAATCAGATATTGATAGTAAATTTGCTCTGTATGAATCAGACCAATGGCCCCATCAAAAACATTTAAGTACAGCTCTTTGAACTTTCTGTAGACCGGCCGAACGTGTGTGTAGAGTACGGATAGCCTGTTAAATCTATAAAATAAAAAAAAACAGTATCTGAGTTGAGCTGGGCCAGTAGTCAAAATCGAAAGTAAAGTTATTAGCCTACGCCATAATGACAATGCCTGAGTTTGTTGTTGTTGCTGTTGTTTTTTGTTTATTTTATTTTGTTTCGTTCCGTTTTGGTTTTTTGTTTTGGTGGTTGTGCGTGCATGTGTGTGTGTGTGTGTGTGTGTGTGTGTGTGTGTGTGTGTGTGTGTGTGTGTGTGTGTGTGTGTGTGTGTGTGTGTGATCTTTTCGTGTTAGGAAATTAGGAAACTATTGATCTTTTTTTTTTTTTTAAATAAATATGTTCACCTCATTTCCTTTTTTTCTGTTACTACTGCTGTTGTTATGGAGGTGGAGACAAAGAGAGAGAGAGAGAGAGAGAAAGAAGGACTCTAAAAGACCAGGTAGGAGAGAAAACAACAACAACATCAAAGATTAATGCAGCAAGAGATAAACACACAACAGGGATGAAAATGAGAATCAAAGAAAGAGACAAATAGTGAGTCAAGTAGGATCGGGAGGTACAAAGAGAAACAAACTAAAATAAAAAGACAATCACAGAAAGTCTAATGCGGTTACAAAGAGAAAGAGAGAGGGAGAGCGACAGAACCTAAAGGGAGGGAGAAAGACAAGAGAGCGGCATTGGAAAAGGAGGAGAGAAAGCGAAAACAGACACAAGACAGTCAAGGACAGAGCGAGAGTCAGGCAGAGAGGCAGACAAATAGACAGACAATCAAACAGACAGACTGACAGAGTCAGTGTGAGAAAAAAAAAACATGCAGCGAGTAGATGGTGAAAAGAAGGGGGGGGGAGACAGCCAGCCAGACAGTTGACAGATAAACACACAGACAGGCAGACAGACAGGCAAGCAAACAGAGACAGACAGACGGGCGAAAGGATGGCTGAAAGGTCAGACAGACAAAGAAAGAGACTCTAAGGGAAGGACAAAATAAGTGACAAAGCAAGATACTGAGAGGAAGACAAAAAAAAAAAAAAGAAGCAAGAGTCAAAGAGGGAGGCTTGTGGCAGAGTATCAGCTACAAAGAATTAAAGAGAGAGCTGACCTGAATGTTATGTATACTATGTTTGTTCTGTTGGGCCCAGACTCCCTTACTAGGCATAGTTCTGTTCCGTCTTCGAGATGATCTTAACCCTCTAGAGTCTGCCACAGCTTTTGAAACAAAAAGATACCATGGAAACATTATTGTGTTGTTGGATTACAACAGTCTAGAGCTGTCTCTGGCAATCACAGAGTTGGAATAATGATACCAACGACCAAAAGCGCGAGATCCACTGCGATTTCTGACAGTCAATTATGGAGGTCAACTACCAGAGACGTGAAAACTCCATTGAGAGTTCCTTCAAGAAGAAAGGACATAGCTAGCAAAGTCTGAATATTATTTATTTATAATGTTTGTTTTTCGTTCATAGCATGACCTCAACAAAGTTTCTCACAGCTTCAAAATAATAATACAACACACCGTAGGACGTTGACAGAGTAGGAAATGGAAAAGTTGTGACAGAGCAGAAGAACCGTGAACTTTTTGACAAGTTGGATCGATCACATCGTGGACTCTGAACAGATTTCTCAGACTTTCTCTAGGTCAATGTCCTGACAGTCATAAAGGTCTGAAAAGATGAAGCTAACGACCAAAAGTGTGAGATCCATTGCGATTTCTGGCAGTCAAAGGGTACACACAATTATGCAGGTCAATCACCAGAAGCGTGAAATCCCATTGTGATTTCCTTCCCGAAAAAAACGGACATAGTCAGCGGACTCAAGATATCATCCAATGACAATGTTTGATTTTGATTTACAATATGACGTCATCCAGGTTTCCCACGGCGTCAGCTCACTGGCACGTTGACAGAATGGGAGATGGAAACGTCACGACAGAGCAGAGGATCTAGGATCTCTTGGAACATGTGTGTGTTTGTGTGTAAAGGAGTGAGGGAGGGGGGGGGGAGAGGGTGGCAAAAATGGGATGAGAAAGGTTGGTGGTTTGTCTTGCCTGACCTGGGTGTCGAAAAAATGGCCAGTGACCTGGTTCCACAACCAGAGTACCCAGAGTAAGTACAAACAGTGTCCTACTTAAAGTAAACTGTAAGTGAGATCTGGTCGAGGTAGGTGAAGGAAATCACACGGAGTCTGTAGAAAGGCTTTGTTGTTGTTCTCCCCCTGAGACAGAGGTCTGGAGAGCCAGTGGTCCTGGTCTTACTCGAACACGTATTCCGTCATTCCATCAGCTCGTTGTCAGCTCGTTTTGGTACGCTGTTGGAGGGAGCTGTCTATCCATCTGGCCTCCAGGACATCTGGTTATGGAGATCAGCAAGCGTGGTTCATGCTTGACTTTTAATTGTTACGTTCTCTCTGCGCATTGCTTTGAAGAAAAACAAGACAGAAAAGAAAGAAAGAGACGAATGAAAGAACGAAAGGGCGCAGAAAAGAGAAAAACAGAAAGAAGTAAACAGAAAAAGAAAAAAGGGAGATATTGAAACAAAACAAAGAAAGAGCGAAGAGTCAGCAATAAAAGAGAAAGAAAGAAAGAAAGAAAGAAAGAAAAAGAAAGAAAGAAAGAAAGAAAGAAAAAGAAAGAAAGAAAGAAAGAAAAAAAGGAAAAAAGAGAAAGAAAGAAAGAAAGAAAGAAAGAAAGAAAGAAAACCGAAACACCTTTAATGTTGCTTCGAATTGTGTATACAAACAAATAAGAAAGGAAACGACTGAGTGTACAAGAAAAGAAGTGGTGTCTTATTGAGCAGGGTTCATTTCTCTTTCTTCCCATTGAATAGGTTCTGGCAGTGGTATGGAGAGTCCATAGTGCTCGTTGTCAGTTCGTTTGCTGCTCGTGCTGTTAGCAAGATATGACATAGTCAGGCATTGTCTTTCCATCTGGTTTATAAGATACCTAGATATGGGAATCTGCAAGCCTGCGTTCAGGGCTGATCCCTAATAGTTAGTTCACCTTTACGTGCTCCTTTGGAATGAAAAATGACAAGAGAAACAGGTAGGTGTTCTGTAGAACACTTATCCCAAAACATACGGTTGCTTACCACACTCCTTAGTTTGTAACAGGTATAACAAAAAGTGTTTATATCACATCAGATATTTTACCAAAATTTAACATGTAAACCACAGGTGAGATATTTCTTCTCTCTCTCTCTCTTTGCTCTTGCCTTCTGTCCCGCTTTCTTTCCTCTCTTCTTCTTAACGTGTAAACGTATCTTCCGGATTTGACACAATATAGCTGTGACCGTGCTGATGTGTCGTTGAACCCCAACAAAAACAAACAAATAAACATGTACACCATGTATTCCCAAACTAGGTTATCGTTTTCTCTCTGTATATGGATGTGCTTTTGAAAATAGTTTTTTTTTTTTTCCTAGCTTTACTTCGGCTTGCTTCTGATTTCTCACATATGAGTTGGTAATTTGCAGTAGGCAAGCGGCTGCGATAAGGCCCTGTGGAATGAATTAGCCAAGTATACAGGGTTTTCGATGCAAGGAAATTTGCATGGGTTAATTTGCTTTGAGACACAGACAAAGTTCATGTGTTTGGCTTGAGCTTTCAAATAAAACATTGTGTGAATGGATATCAAGAAAAACTGATGTGTTGCCTCTGGTTGCCTCTGTGAATAGACGGGCGAACAAACGGGCGGGTGGACGGGCAGATGGATGGATGGATGGATGGATGGACGGATGGATGGATAAATGGATGAATAGATGGATGGATGGATAAACGGATGGATAGATGGGTCGATGGATAGATGGATGGACGGATAGATGATTAGATGGATGGATGGATGGATGGATGGATGGATGGATGGATGGATGGATCGATCGATGGATCGATGAATTGGTAGATAGAATGGATGGATGGATGAATGAATGAATGGATGGATTTATGGATGGATGGGTGGATGGATGAATGGTTAGATGGATTAATGGTGATTAGATGGATGAATGTTTAGATGGTTTAATGGTGATTAGATGGATGGATGGATGGATGGATGGATGGATGGATGGATGGATGGATGGACGGAAAGGTGCATCGATGGACAGATGGGTGTATGGGTGGATGGGTGTTCTGGCGAAGAAGGGAGCGGATGAAGAAGAGGGGACTAAAAGTATGACAGAGGGGCAGATAAATAGACAAAGAGGCAGAAGGATACATAAATAATGACAGCTATAATAAATATTTAAAAAAAACACACAAATTAACAAAAATAAATAATAAATATTAAAAAACACACACAAATAAACAAAAATAAGTACACCTTTAATGTTGCTTCGAATTGTGTATACAATATTTTATCTTACAGAAACATTGTTTCAGATCTTCACACTAACCACAGTACAGTAAAAAACCGATCTCCCTTTCCCTCTGCCTTCCTTAGAATATATTAAACTAGAAGAGAACCCACGGCCTTCGTGGAATATGTTTTAAGCATAGGTCAAACTGATACCAATACTGTCTTGTGACTTAAAATTATGGCAAGCGTGCGCACCTCAATGTTGGTGTTATGGATGATTACACTGAAATCTTACTCAAAGAAAATCAAAGACTCTTGCTAGTTTACTATTTAATTATCATCGCCTTTTTAGGATAACGTCAAACACAGTAGGTTTTTTTTTTTTTTTTTGTCTAAGAAGGCCTTTTATGGGCTTCGTGGCAGATTTATAGCATAGATATTGTCCCATTCTGTCATTCGCCAGTTTGCCCAGCTAAGAGCGCCCCACTCAACAAAACATAAGCAAGTACAAAGTACTTTCGGGCGCCGAGCTGGCATTGTAGTATGACTTACCTTCTGAAAGATTGCGCTTTATTTGTCCTGTCATTGGCGGCTTCCGCTACAGTGAGCACACGGTGGGCATTTTTTTTGTGCGACTCCCTAATCACACACAAAGAGGCCGTGCCCAGCTGGGGACAAGCTGAGGGCAGATGGTTAATGTGGGGGTCCCCATTCAAACTGCGCATCACATTAACAAATAGATAACTGAATAAAATAAATAAATAAGTTAATAAACATATTAATAAATAAACATTAAAAAGAATAAAGACAGAAAGAAAGAATGAAAGATGTATATTAGAGAATAAAGAAATGAATGCATGAATAAATACGTAAATTAATACAGAGATAATATGCCAATGAATACATAATATGTGAGTATTTTAGATTTAGATGCAGTCTGCAATAATGTATTTACATGTAAGAGGAGAAAAGCAGATTAAAGAAACAACGATGATATTTCTGGACATAGAGTTGGGCCAGAATGGAAAGATAGGTCTTGTTTCTAACTGGTCTGTAGATATTTTTGTAAACAATACTACATACATACGACTACTAGACAGATGGGTGCATAGTTTTAAGTACTGTGTGACGTAACATTCGGGGAGGAAAAAAAAAAAAACTCAGATGAGAATGAAATAATAGAACTGTTCGACAATTGAAAAAGGGTATTGGACAAATAAATGTTTCTATATCTTACATTTGTTCTGAAATCCGATGTCTTTTGTAAATATTCTGTGGTATTCTATTTTATGCTGAACAAGTCATCTGCGTTTCTTTTAAAATACTGGCTTTCTATTTATCAAAATTTTAGTTGTCTGCAGAGGAGAGGGGTGGAAAATAAGGACCCTATCTTTGTATTTATCCATGTGTGATCTTCCTGTCATCGGTGAATCATAACATAAGCTTATAAATAATATGTTTATATTATGGGCTAAAAGGTTAATTACCATTAATCGTCTTTACGGCATCAATAATCTTGACTGAGGCGTCTTTCTTCGTAATTCCAACCACAAGGAGAGCAAACCTCTTCAAAATCCCAGGCCCTTACCAAAGTCTAAAAGGCTCTGAAAGAATGTTGTTTTCATCACAATCTGTTTCCTCATCTATTCAAATAATTTCTGCAATTATTAAAAGACAGCATCGTACATTAATCCATTTTTTTTTCTTTAAAAGTTGCATTTGCGAAAAAGTATTTTGTCATTGTACATTAGAATTACGATTTTCTACGGTATTAAGAACAGTCCATTGCATAGAGGGGAAAATGCATTTTGACACCACAAAAGGTCACAAAAATAAATATCACTTTTCTCTAAACAGCGTTCTTAGGGAAAATGGGTTTTGTCAATGTTTGGTAGACTGTCTGCCTAAAAACTCCTGCAGCGTTTCTGGCTTTATCATACCGGAAGTGGGCGGTAGGTGGATAGCAATCGGAAATGACTGGATTTGCTCGGGCGGTGCGCATTCAGGCCTAAGAGGGTGTCAGGGGTATTCAAAATACACATCGCTGGTACCACGACTTTAAGGATACTGGTTCAGTTTGACAAATGCATGCAGCAAATAAACGTGAGAACTACGTATTATTTGCTGTCATCGGTTCACAGGAAATTGTAGGATCTATGTTGCTTTTGAACTAAATCACCACAATATTATGATGGCATTAATCAATTTTAAAGAAAATACAGCAAAAGGCTCTCGTTTTCTTTCTCATGTTGCTTCATGAAAATCTCTAAGACATATGACGGGAAACTAACAGCAGGAAATACCGTTTTTGTAATATTGACCCACGTATGTAGTCTGACTCCCCAAACTCCTAGCCAGAAAACAAACAAAACAAACAAACAAACAAAAAACCCTAGATTGTTGAACATAATGGAAGACAAGAAAATTGGAAAATACTCGGACCCTCCCTGTTGAATTAGGACGATATCTGCTATCAAATCTTAAGGTACAGTATTCCTTCGGCGATTATTCCCTGAAAAGGCGATCGCTTGTGTGTATGTACATGTAATGTTTTGTGCGTGCACGCATTATTGACGTTTATTAGTATATGTTTGCAAATATGGAGATAGACGGTTAGAACCTAAAGTAAGGCCTCTGAGACAGTTACACTGACAGATATAATAAGGGACATTAAAATAGCTCGTTAGCCCCAGAAGATCTCGAAGTGCCACACAAAGCCAAAGTACTGTACAATTACCTTTTTTCAGGTTTTGGTGATTTCTAACATACGAAAGTTATGTGTCAGAGACAGCTCTATTGAATAATTGAATTGTCTTCTGCAGCTTTAAATAGCATATTTTTAGTGATACGTGTCATGAGCTATATCAAAATGGATAAAGATTTCTCAATAAAGAATTGAATAGAGGATTCCCTGTTGGATTCCCAGCTGTTTCATATAACACTTTGACACTGAGGTTTTAAGTTTACCAGCTGAATGTTTCTCATTCGTTGGAATTGCTGGAATATATGTCTTGTCTCATTCCAGCTGTGCTCGCAACGTTTAATTAGCTATAAACGTTAACTGATTGACATATTTAAAAAGTAACACTTTTATTTTCATCCATTACTATCTTACCACCAGATTTATCACCTGATTCAAACAGTATCCCTTTTTTCTAACTGGTTTTATAAGGAAGGTGAATGGATGGTGAAAGGCGTACTGGAGACCTCTAGATTCATAATGAAAACTTGTTCAGTATGTTAATATATCAACTGATCTCCACTCCCCACCCACCCACCCCCCCACCTCCAGCCCCCCCCCCCAACTCCAC
>JBCAUA010062823.1:0-11256 GCA_038406235.1 Peronia verruculata
ACAGACAGACAGACAGACAGACAGACAGACAGACAGATAGATAGATAGATAGATAGATAGACAGACAGACAGACAGAGAAAGAGAGAGAGAGAACGAGAGAGAGAGAGAGAGAGAGAGTCGCACTTTTTTGTTTGTTTGTTTTTAACATTAAAAAAAAATGGGCCTCCACGGTACCTAGGAATAAAATACATCATATTTTCTACGCATACTATTCGGTCCAATTGTTTATTTGTGCCGCGATCAGACTTAGGTAAACAGCAAGGATGTAGAGAAATGATACGTAACACCTAATGAAAATTGAAATGCTTTTCATCTGCTGTCAATTCATCACTTTTTCTGCTACAACAATATTGACTCAGGCTGGTGAAGATTTCGTAAGGCATTCCACATCTGAGTAAAAGCAGATACAGGCGTTGGGCACGAAATAGGAACAATGCGAGGAGCGTAGCGACGGACAGCGTGTTTACATTTAATCAAGTTTGGATTCAACTACAGTTATAATGGATAGGAATGAGAAATCCACTTTTAGCCTAATACAGGTTCAATTAATCGATAGCAATATTTTTTCCTCTGAAAAGAAGTTGTGCCCATTTCTTACCTTACAGACTTAGAACGCTTTTTTCGTCCTCGTGCAGCTGTACAGATAATCAACGATAAAACTTTGCAATAACTAGTCAATAAAATAGGAGTCCATAAAAAGAGTACATATCATAAATAAATAAACAAATAAAGAAAGAAAGAAAATTCAGAAAGAAAGAAAGAAACAGATACAACTCACTTATTACCTACCTACCTACCTACCTGCCTGCCTGCCTGCCTGCCTGCCTGCCTGCCTGCCTACCTACCTACCTACCTACCTACTTACCTACCTAACTAACTAACTCGTTGAATAAATAAACAGACTAATTAATTACTTAACAATTAATTTTTTTAAAAAAATCATTCATTCATTAATGAAAAACAACAAGAAAGTACCCTATACTGCAGTAATTAATCTTGGTTTTTCTTCTGCTGAAGTAAAGGTAGGTACTGCCTAGCTCATTATATCTGTACCATTTTCATGACTAATCTATTTTCTTCTGGGGCAACAACAGACATTCTCAGATTCTACTTGTCATAATTTTTCAGTATATTAACATTAATCTATTGTCAGCTGAAGTAAAATCAGATACAAACTGACATTCAATATGTGATTTATCAATATATTACTTTAATTAATATTCAGCTAAAGTTAAATTATACATTATCTGACTCGCCAAATCCCCCTTGTTTTCAATAAAAATTATATATACCGACTGAGATAAAAGTAAGATATTACCTGGAACACTGCAATGCAACAGTATCCATATTATCCTATTACCTTGGTGTAAGTTCACATAAAGTAAAGTTAGATGTTATCTGGCACACTCAAAGCTTTGCTTCGGGTATGTTATATTACTTTGTCTTCAACTGTAGGTAAATTATACATGCATTTCATTTGGCTCATAAGTGTGCAAATGTTATCCACTTATATTGTTTCTTTGGAAAATGTTCAACTACATTGCTGTCAGTATGTTTTCTTGGTTTCTAGCAGAGGCAAGCACAAGTACATTCATTTAACAACATCCATAATAACTGGTAAAAACTCTGGCCCATTTACTTCATATGCAGCCTCAGAGGTCACTTAATAAGTACCCTGACACCGACAGAACTAATTGGCCATAAGACTGACAGACATATGACATATGACACGATGAAATTGGGCTTTCTTCAAGTTTTGAGCATATAGAGTTATTAGTATCACTGTAAAGGTTATTCATTTCCCTATCAGTGTGTGAAAAAATGGTTGTTCTATCTTAAGTAGAAGTTGCGATACTGGCAATTAAAGACGAGGGGGGTGATCTGTTGCTGCAGCTGAATTTATTGAGAAAATGGCCAATCACTTTTCCAAATCCTTCTTTATCTTTGTAAGACCATGCCACAAAATTACAATTTTTGGGCTTTTTACTTGATCTATTTCAGTCAACTGAACTCTGGAATACGTTTTTAGATTGATATAGAAGGGCTTAATGAAAAAAAAAAATTCATTCACTGATTTCTATGATCGGCTCAGTTTGACAAGCACCTGATTTCATCTTGATGCGTCTCATATTGTTCTGATCTGATTACCAACAGTAGCTTGAATAAGAAATTAAAAAGGACAGGGGAAAAATAGCAGATTTATTTAAACAGGCTTTTATTTTTACAGCAGGGTTTGTTCCTGCACAACACAGGCTCAAAAGCCCTTACAACCTAAAAAATAAAATATACAAACTACTTAACTATAGACTCTTAAACAATGAGGGCCCACCAATGAATATCAAAAAAATATTAGTGGGAGGCATACACAGTCACTGCAATTAAAATCTTTACAAGATCCATAGGAATAAAATGAGAATGTTATTGGGTAAAAAGAATCATTCCAAGGACGTAAAATAATTGAACAAGATTCTCGGGTGGAGAGACCCTGAAAACAAACTTTCCAGATTTGAAAACAAAAACGAAACAAAACAAAAGAAAAAAAGGAAAGCGGAAGAAGGGCTCATTACGACAGCATTTAATCTGATGAGGTACTTTTTTGTGCAAATGTTAGGACAATGAATAACTTATTTAAAAAACAATAAACTCTGATGACAATTTGTACTGATTGGGCTTTATACTGGTCTGTTAAAGAAATGATACAGAGCTAACAGGATTTATTCTGTGATCAGATTTAGCAGCCAAACAAGCCTGCGTAATGTCTCCTGCACCAGTCATAATTACATTTGTGTTATTTTTCTATTTTATTTTACATGAGGAATAAATAGCACGGCAGATCATTTACACTTTCATTCTACCAAGATTGATTCTGTTTAAAGCCGCTTATTTTTCTTTTTTAAATTTTTATTTTCATTTTTATTGTTTTTTTTTTTTTTAAAAGTCAAAGTATAAAGTTGCAAAATTACGTTTTTTTTATCGCCTTCAACCTTTAATTCACAAAAGCAAAATGCAATCGTTACACATTCACAAATTATAAAAAGAAAATTTTGAGATGATTATTTTCTCATCTTTAATCAGCCTCTATTCAATCAACAAATGAAGCAAAAAACTATTCCATATCTGTTAAAAAAAAAGAAAACAATAAAAAAGTCTGAGAATTCAAAAATCAATGCTTACAATATGAATAGTGGTCCCATACTTTATTAAATTGCCTTTTTTTAAAACATCTCTTCACATCAAAAACAAAATATCATATCTTTTTTATAATTCTTGCATCACAAAACACAACAATGTGATTAAAACCCTTTATGGATCAAAAGTTACAGTATCAACAAAATAAATAAGTTTGAAAACAAAATCCACTAAAATTCTGCTAAAATGGGAATGCTGGCTGAATGTGGGAAATATGGTTACATGAACTCACTGCAACAAGCAATTATTTCATTATTTTGTAAAAATAAGTTCTTGCAAACTGAACAGTGGAGTAATATAAATAGACCTTTCAAGGTCATATTTCACAGAGGCAGGAAATAATGGATAAGTGAAATAACAAACAGTACATAAGTGAAAATTAGACTTTGAATCACATCAGTAACGTGGATTAGCTGATGGTGACTAGACAGTAAGGGAGCAGAATAGGCTGTCCTCACAGATACTGAGATCTTCATTCTCCAAAATTATAAAATGGCAACAGTACCAATCATCTGTGACATGCATAGAGATTAATTAATCTTCATTTGCAAAGAAAACAAAAAACAAATAGGATCCTATTCATCTTAGTTTTAAGGTGTGTTTATGAAAATGATGCGTAATACTTTGTGTATGAATAATAATTGTTCATTGTGACTGTTTTAGCTTCCAAACTACATGAGATGAGGTAGAGATCCATTTATTGTAGGTGGGATATTGACTGTCCCATGTCTGTGACACCTTGCCTAGAAATAATCATAAACTTATTATGGCTCGGGATCTGACGCTCTGGGTTCAAATCCTGA
Organism: Peronia verruculata; assembly: GCA_038406235.1. Lineage (NCBI taxonomy): Eukaryota > Metazoa > Mollusca > Gastropoda > Systellommatophora > Onchidiidae > Peronia > Peronia verruculata. The sequence continues at coordinate 3,994 of JBCAUA010062823.1, forward strand.
CAGGTCCTGACATTTTGTCTTTGGGAAAGACAATTCAACACATTTCCTGACTCCATCCAGGTTTGAATGGGTACCCGATTATAGAGAGCAAACGATATTGTTAGACTGTTGGGGATTTGAGCGCCTAACAGGCTGCCGCCTTGTATGCTTTCCAGAAAGCTGAGAACGTTTATGAGTGTCTTCTTTGGGTCTGCCATAAATTGTAAATAGATTGTAAAGCGCTTAGAGCCTGTACATTACGTGAAAAAGGGCTATATGAATACTCTCTATTACTATTATTATTAAATAATAATAATGTTTGTTGTACATTGTTCTAATCATTTCCAACTTTTTTCTATTTCATGAAGAAAAACAATCACACAATAACAGCAAAACCAAAGACTCAGATTTAAATATGAAAAGAATGTGTTGGAGTAATAAAAATCTGAATAACTCATGAATATTTTTGGAAAGAAATCTTCTGAATCAAACATAGAGTTTTTCTAACAACTATGGCCTGCATGCTGTATAACAAAGGAAATGTGTGTTCTGGCTAAGAAAAAGATAAACAAAAAGTGAATTTCTCTCATGACCAAAACTCTGTATTTGAATTCAAATTGCCCACTGAGGTGGAAAATTTCCCTCAGGGGGAAAAAAAAATGTGATTATATTACATGGAGAAAATCGTATAGGCTGACATAAACCATTCTCAAACATTCTTTGTCATACCACTTGACATATTTACAAAGATGAAAGTAATAGTTATTACCATATAGCAAACTTGCATGACTGTCCTCATTAGGCTCTCCCTTATGCACTCTAGAATGGAGCAAGAAATGGAAGACCAAGGCAACAATGAAAGCTATCAAATGAATAGTACCAAAAAAATGAGAGCCATGAAAAGAATACTCCAATAAAAAAAAAACAAAAAAATTTACTGACTCTGTGCCAACTGGAATCATTGACTCCAGGAACTTCAAGAGATGACTTAGAATTTTTCACTTTTACATCTGGCTATTGAAATTTTTATCTCATAAATATGAGAAATAGCGATGAGAAAAAGCTGGATTTAACCATCGACCATTTAACCAATCGACAAAGGAACTACATTTTCACACAGTAAATGAGATAGCATGATGAAAATACGGAATTTATACCAATGAAAAAGTTTATTCCAAAGTTGACACAGTGGGTTTAAAAAGGAATTGCAAGCAAACTGGAAAATTTAATCAAGAGAACACAAAGGGTGTGGAATAACAGAACATGGATATATCAAGTTTATATATTTTGGATATAAACAGTCTCTGAAAAGATGGAAAGTCAGATTCCTTGAAGGAAACAGTTTGTGAAGATCATAATAAAAGAGCAGTTATATCAAACTTACACACATATCTTTTGGATTCAAATAATCTCTTAGGAGCTGGAAAGACAAAGTCAGAAAAAAAAAAAAAAACCCTAAGAAAACAAATATCTGAGGGACAAATAACACTGCAATTAACTGAAATTTATTCCTTGGATTCAAATAATCTGATAGAAGCTGAAAAAGCACCCTCCCCCCCCCACTTCCTGCTCAGGACACACACACAAAACGTGATGCAGTGATATCAAATCATAAGTTGGATTCAAATAATCTCCAATCAGTTGTCAAAGCAGGTCCCTAAGTACATAAGCATTCTAATAGGGATATGGTAAATGGTCATGGATGACCAATAACAATAAACTCAATCTGTGATGGATTAAACATTAACACAAACAATAGCTGGTATGAAAAAGAGAGATAAAAAAAAAAAAAGACATACATACTGAATGCAGTTAGAATATGGAAATAAAAATATAGCATATGAAATGATCTATGGACAGGAAACAGAAAATCATACAAAAGCATAAAAAAAAAAAATGACCAGATAAGACATTTTGTACATGAGCTGAGAAAATACTCAAAGCAGTGTCAGGATCACTTTTGTTCTCGCTCTCTTTTTTTTTCTTTTATGATGACTGAATCTTGTAAACACTTTTAAAAAAGAAACGAAAAAAAACAACTGCCTCCAATTTGAGCTTTTAGCCCAAACTGGAGAACAATTTGAACAGTGGAAGGTAAGATTAAAAAAAAAATTAGTTGATATGGGTTTTTGGGAGTTTATCATCAGCAAATAAATGACAAATAAACAGCAGATATCATTAAAAAATAAAACCTTGTAGAAAAGAAATAATGGCAGTTATGTTCAGGTTACAAAAAGCAGTTATAGATTTAAGAAATGAGATACTTTGGTTAAATCCCCGATTATCTCTGGTATGAAACCACAAGCGAAAATCATAATTGCAGTAAATGGATACTAAAAGTGCAACTTTGGAAGACTTGGTTCAAATTGGTTTCCTCATGATCAACATCCTAACCCAGTGGTTCACTGACATATGAAACAGAAGAAATAAGAAGAATGGAGACAAAGTCCTTAAAAACTGGCCTGGACATTGTAATGTACTCCTGCTTTCAATACCCTCCCTTTAACATGAACTCTAGTGCAAGATTTCTTTTTTTCCACAGTCCAATGCACAGGCTTGAAAAGTCAAAACAGATGAGCTTTCAAGGCACACAGTCAATGCTTCAAAGCAACAACGGCCACTGCCATACATTTTAAATATAGGACACAATCTGTATATTCATATATGGCCAAAGCCTCTCAGCACATGTGATAATAATTACATCCATTCTGGCAAATAAGAAAAACAATTGTGCTGAGTCCCTATTCCTACATAGAAAAAAGTTAACTATTACATATCTATATATATATTCTTTTTTGGGGGGCAGTGCCCTCTCTGAGCTCAGAATAGAAATTCTCTCCACTTATGCTTGCCTTATACGCCCAGGACAAATGAGTCGCAAGTTGCGCCAGGTGAGTTCACATCACAGCTGTTTTTTACCATTTTTCAGTATTTTCCGACTATGATACCAAAATATATATATATATTTTTTTTCAGATTAACAGAAGGTTAAACTGACGTTTTGTGAAAAAGAACATTTATTATCTTAGTTGGAAAGTAATTAAAAACGACAAAAAACAGCTGTATATCTTCGTAGCCCGGCGCGACTTCTGACTCATTTGCCCTGGTCGCATATTTCTTAGAATCAGTGCATCTTTCAGTTCTGTATATAATTTTCCTCAATTTGCAGTTTGCCCTGTATGAATCTACTTTCTTAGACTCAGTGGCAATCTGAGCTCTGAATTATACATTCTCTCAATTTACAGTTGCCCTTTTCTATATGTATTTTCTTGGAATCAATGCATCTTTGAGCTCTGTAAGTAAATCTTCTCAATTTCTCTCCTTGTATCAATGTACCTTCTTCAGAAAACATTTATAACATTGTCACCACCAGAGAAGATTTTAAATTACAAAAACTTCTAATAAAAAAAATCTACAGCTACTGATTAAAACACAGCTACATACCCAAAGGTTCAATTAAAATGAAAGCAGTTTTATTTTATTTTTCAACTGAAACAATTTCAACACAAAACTTCATACTTATACTAACTCTTATACGAGTACATTCTTCCTGAGACCAAGGGCTTGCTGCAAGTAATTATATCACCAGCAACAGTTTAGCCAGCTAAAAAACACTTTGCAGCTGCTTTAACCTTTTGAGGCATAACAAGCTGGCAGATCTATGTGACTAATAATTCAATCAAAAAATAACCAAACAAACAAAGAAACAAAAATATAAAAAAATATCACTGTTGCTGCAGAATTTAGTGGGTTTTAACAAACCTTAATCAATTCTATCACTGCTGTGTCCATAAAGAAAAATAAACAACCAAACTTCTCACTGGTCTGATAAAAATGACAAAACTGTCTGATATAATGACACAAATCTTGTGCTTTATCATCAGACAGGCCGTGCTGACCAACATTTGAGATCAAGTTGTTTTTAAAGCCATGGGTCTACATTTCTTGTGCGGAATCCGTTTCCGTAAGACTGTACTGTTTCGACATGACAAAGTGGAAGCTGATGAAAATCATGATCACAGCGTTTTATTGACCAAAATATCACCACTCAGTAACACCGAAGTATCAGAAATTAATAATGCCAGAACATTTTCAATAATAATAATAATAACAATATTTAAAATAAGAGTATTTACACAATATTTCCATTTGTGTCAAATGAGAAAATAGAAATACATAAAAAAGAAAAAACAAAAAAGGCAGGATCACATCCTTATAGAACATTGGATCCCATATGATGCATCATTGTTTCTTTGCAATTCCAGCAAGGTAATGTTTTTTACTTTATACCAACAGACATTGCAGTTTAATTATTCTATGACAAATACTGATTCAAAATCATCTGTTCAAGATATGCAGAGAACATTAAACTATGAAGTTGACAGAATCTCCCAAAGGGCAGTGTTATTATGTAAAAGTTCACACTATTATGTATCACGTAACAATGGATAAGATTTTTGTCACAAACAAAGTTATCTATTAACATGGAATGCTGAGCACATCACCCAATAACAAAGTGTAACAATACATATTATATAGAGTTGGTGTGATGGAGCTGCAACTGAGCTGATTTGGCATTGAACAAAAAACATAGTAGACCAGTTGTTTACTCATTTATTTGGAGATACTGGACTGAACCATTCAGTCAGTCAGTCAGTTGCTGAGCCATGATACAATCCAGTGCTGTTTCTGCAAAACAGCAAGAAGAAAAAATGGAAAAGAGAGATATACAGAACAGAGACAAAATCAAAAGGAATAAATAGGTTTTCTTTCATGTTTTTGGTCAAGTGTTACTGATAGATTTATTTCCTGTCTAATCCATCTCAAATTTTATCAAGCTGGGTTGCTGAGTATATTCTAAATTACAGTACAGACCAAGATCTAGCACCTCTTATATCTGTTTAAAAGCCTCATAATGAGCACCGCTCTTTGTATTGAATTGAATGTCTTCAGTATTAATGTTGTGTTGAAAATAGTGCTTCTCATTTCTCAAACTTAAAAAATTAATAAATGAATAAATGCATATATATATATATATAGACATTTTGTGTCTGTTTGTTTGTAAAAAGGTTGTGATAATCCAGGTTTACATAGTCTATCTCTACAGATTACTGAGTTTGGCATGAAAAGGTTTTTCCTTATATCATTTTATTGTACATGTATAATTCAAACTTCTTAACTTTTAAGTAGAAGTTGAATAACATTATGTCTGTATACATTCAAAGACATCACATAAAATCCATGGTGTGCAAAAATGACAGAACATAGTGAAAACTAGAAGACTGAACTACAAAGTTAAGAGATGATGAGGAGAGATTATCTAAAAAAATTCATTATGATGCATGCAGCCTGAGAAGCCAACAGTCATTCAAAATGTCACAAAATATTTTCATAACTGACTTTTGAAATCACACATCTCTGTGTGAAATCTGTGAAAATAATAACAACAAAAAATCTGTACACAGTCTGTATTGACTGAAAAAAACAACAACAACACACAATGGTATTGAAACTGAATTTAACCAAAAAAAAAAAAAAAAGATACATTCAACTGAGTGCAGTTGTAATTTGAAGAACGCATTTCATTTTCTAGAGTATATCCATGGTTATTGGAACCCACATATCATATATCCTCTGCTATAAGAACGCTACTGACAACTGGTAATTCTTCGTATATTATGGTGCTTGAGTATTCAAATCTGGTACAATGGCAGGACTGAAGCTGTAGTCGTTTACTGCTATGAGTGAGTGATCAGAGTGAATGAGTTCATGTGACTGATTTCGGAATGTGCAGAAAGATCAATACCACCACTTGTTCTGACAAAGTTGCTGCTGAGGTATTTGAATATATTTTCAAACTAGTCACTTCATCTCTGAAACTGTCCATCAAAATGTTGCAAATATAGGAGATCTAGAATCTATATAATGCTGCATGAAAGCCCCTCTGGTAGCTCTCACACAGATTTTGAATTGTTTTCTTTACAGATCTGATAACTTCCACAAACCATCAGGAAGGTAAAATAACAGCAAAAACATCACGAAAACACAAACAACATATGATTTACATTCTATACATTCAAATTATATTTTGGAAAACGTCTCAGACATAAAATGCCTTTTCAGATAAAAATTCTTCCTAAAAAAAAAAAAAAAATCAGACAAATTAATAATTACAATAAATAAAAAGTGCAAATTAAAAATAAAAATTCAAAGAATACAGTCATACTAATCTGAATCATTTCAGATCTTAGAGGCCTCTGAGGACCAAATTTGGTTGGTATCATACCAACATGACATGAAAGGATTCATTTGGGTGATGCCAGGGCATAGTATGGAGAAAAGTTAGTAGGCACAACACAACTGGGTTAGCCGGAACTGCAAGTCAGCTCAGAAATTTACAGGTACTTATCCAAGGAGAACTCCACTTGTGAGTAGTATTTGCGCATCTCTTTCTCCAGCTGGATGGCGTGACTCATGTCTCGGGTCTCCACCACGCACCTCACCTGGGAAAGGACAAAAGAAACCCAATACTTGACATCTGGCATTTAGGCAGACCTGACTTCATACAGTAAGGGTCTTAAGGTCTCACAATCTGGTTCTAAGCCCATAGATCCAACAAAGACACTCATGAATCTTCTCAGTCTCTTTGAAAGCATTCAAGACGGCCACCCATCAAGTCATCAAATTCCTACGATCCAACAGCGCTAGTCTGTGTCAATGGTAATTTCTATCGCTTCGTGCAGGAAATATGTGTAAACTGTTATCCCTGTTAGAATTTGAACACTAACTCTTCTGATCCCACAATCTAACCATTTGGCCACCGATATCACGATCTGGGATACAGAGCCATGCAAATCACCAAAGGTTCTGGGATGAGAGCCGCATCCACAAGGAAAGAGGTTAAGAGGCAGGTTACAGATCTCCTGTGGGAGACGGGTGGAAGATGATGTATACAGGATGTATACCCATGGACTGACATGTCGAAATAGTTTCAAGATCGGATGGAATGGAATCCTTGGCCCGTGACCTACATTATAGAACTGATGATGGATGGTGGAGAAGATGATGCTGATGGTAACATGATGCTCAGGAATAAAGCAATGGGGGAAGGGGTATGGGAATGATACCAAAAAAAATCACGCAAGAATCTGTTCTGGGACTAAAATGTTTGTGACGTTGTCTCACCAACAGCCTTTTTCTTGATGCCATCTATCTATCTATCTGTCTGTCTATCTGTCTGTCTGTCTGTCTGTCTGTCTGTCTATCTATCTATCTATCTATCTA